>PVKB01001566.1:79847-364669 GCA_004027205.1 Ctenodactylus gundi
TTTTTTTTTTTTTTTTTTTTTTTTTTTTTTTTTTTTTTTTTTTTTTTTTTTTTTTTTTTTTTTTTTTTTTTTTTTTTTTTTTTTTTTTTTTTTTTTTTGCTGGGAAGGGGTCTAATTCTTTTTCAGTTCTTTGCATATTCTAGAGTGTAGCCCTTTGTTCAAAGAGTAGCTGGCAAAACATTTTCCTAATTCCATCAGTTCCCTCTTCACTCTGTTCATTGTCTCTTGCGCAGAAGATATTTAATTTGAAATAATCCCATCTGTTGACCCTTGGTGTTATCTCATGTGCACGAGGTGTTTTACTGAGAGAGTCCATGGCAATGCCTATGTCCTCAAGGGTTTTGCTCATTTTTTTCCCAACAAGTTGATGTTGAATGGAACACACCATAGATATCTAGTAAATCCATTAGTTCCAATGGTGTGGTTCATCTCTGATATTTCTTTGTTGAGTTTTTGTCTGGTTGACCTCTTTGTTTGTGAGAGCAGGGCATTGAAATCTCTGAGTATGATTGTGTTGAGATCTATTTGACCTTTCATGTCCAGCAGTTTCTGTTTTATGAGTTTGAGTGTGCCAACATTGGGTGTACATATATTTAAAATTGTGAGCTCTTCCTGTTGGGTTATTTATTTTAGCAGTATGTAGTGTCCATCTTTGTTTATTTTTATCTGCTTCTGTTTGAAATCTGCTGAATCTGAGAATAATACAGATACATATGATTATCTTGGGGCTCCAGTAGTATGAGATTAATTAATTTCTATCCTTCTACTTTCAGGTTCTGTGCTTCTTTGTGGGTGAGATGTGTCTCTTGCAGACAACAAATAGTTGGGCTGTGGTAATTCTTTTTTTTTTTTTTTTTTTTTTTGAGACAGGGTTTCACTCTGTAGTCTAGGCTGTTCCTGAGCTCACTAAGTAGCCCAGACTGATCTTGTACTCACGGCAATTCTCCTGCCTCAGTTTCCTGAGTGCTGGAATTACAGGTGTGGACCACCATGCTTGGTTGTATGTGGTGCTGGGGAATCTAACTCAAGGCCTTGTGCTTGCAAGTAAGCACTTTAACCTCCGTGCTAGTCCTCATGCTCTGGGTTATGTTTTGTTGATGCAATCTGCCACTTTGTGTATTTGATTGGTGAGTGAAGACTATTAGCACTTAGAGTTATTATTATAAGATATTTACTGGATCCTGTCATTGTCTTGTTTTTTCAGTATTGGTTCTTTGATTTTTCTTTTTGTTACACTTCCACTTTTGATGTTTTCTTTCCTCTGAATTCTTTGGTGCTGCTCTTCTCTGTCTCTAGGATTTCTTTAAGTGTTTTCTGCATCACTGGTCTAGTGCTTGTACATTTCCTTAGGGTTTCTTTGTTATGAAAAAAATTTACTTCTTCAATTTTCAGAGATAATTTATCTGGACACAGCAACCTGGTTTGACACTTGCTTTCTTTAAAGGCTCTCCTGGCCTTTCAGTGTTCCATTGAGAAATCTGAAGTTACTCAGATGGTCTTGCCTTGGTAGAACAATGCTTGTTTTTCTCTTGCTCCTTTTAGTTATCTCTCTTTGTGATGAATTTCTGAGAATTTGATTATGATATGATGTAGCGAGATTCTTTTCTGGTGAAGCTCATTTGGTGTTCTGTCTCTTGCACCTGAAAATTCGTTCTTCTTAAGAGTAGGGACATCTTCTGCCATAATGTCAGTGAGAAAATTCTTTACACCTTTCATGATCCTTCTCCCTTAGCGCTAATTCTGAGGTTGGTTCTTGTTTGGCCATCCAGCAATGGTGTTTCCAGATACTTTGCTTTCTTGTATTGAGGTTAACCCTGAATGCAGCATTTAATTTATCAACCTTGTCTTCAAAGTCTGACACTATGTCCTTGCAAAGCTTGAGCCAGGTTCCCACGCTTTCAATTGAATTTCTCAGATCTTGAATTTCCACTTGATTTCTTTTCGGATTTTTCCAGTTCTCTACCAAAATGTTTCTTAATATCTTACACTGCCTTGTTTGCTTTAGCCAACTTTTTATGTTTTCTATAAACTTGGTAAAATTTTTACCAATTAAAATTGAACATTATTTATAAATTCTTGTTTAATTTCTTGCCCTTGTTTAAGTATATCTTGTTTCAACTGATCATCTGCTTTGTTCATTTGCTTTTTTTACTTCCTTTCCTGTGTATTCCACTATTTCAGGGCCCATACCTTAGCTTTCTGCAGATGTTTTCTTGCCTTGTCTTCCTATGATTCTCTATTTGCTAAGGATTAAATATCAATTAAGGTAAAAAAATGTGTCTAAAAGAAAATTTAAGATAAAAAAGTTCACTGTACTCAGCTATTTGGATGAGTAGGTCCTCTTCTCTTCTCTTGTGATGTTGGTGGCAACCAGATATGTGCAAGAAAAGGGTAGCAACTGACTGGCCAGCTGGGGTTCCTCATTCTTTGCTGTGGGTCCATTGATGACCAGTGGCCTCACCCTTCCAGCGCCTGGATCCACAGAAGTGTGTCTTGCCTGAAGGACTTCACTTTAATATCCAAGCCAAAGCATTCCTCTGAACACATGTGAGGTCTGGCGGAGGAGCTAAAATCTGACTTTGTTCTGTGCAGGGAGTAGGCAGCAAAGGGGACCTAACAGTCCATTTTCCTTCAACACATCTCATTTACATCCAGTCCCCTCAGCAAACCTCTTCCATCTGTTCTGTCTTTTCTCCCTTGCAGGTGGGGCTCTCTGCCCTCCATAACCTGCTCTTGCTACAGTGTGAAACATTCAAGAGGTCATCGGCCTGTTCTGCCTTCTCTATGCTGTCTCTTATGCCAGTCCCTTCCTAGATACTGGTTTAGAGTGTTCCCAAAGTTCCTGGTATGTGACTTGTCTGTGGCTTTTTATCCAAAACGGTCCAGACTTGGGCTCATTTCAAAATGGCTCCTGCCAATGTCACTTCCTAGTAAGGTGGTGCTGAGAACTACTTCTCCTGAGCTGATCTTCTGAACTGCAAGAAGACACAGATAAGGGAGAATCTCACTGTTGTGGTTAGGATCCGGACTGTCCCCCAAAAGTCTCATGTATTTTAATGTCATAGATTGTCTATGGAGCCATGTAATGTTGGTGAATTGGGGTCTGGCCTGGGGGGGTGGATTGCAGTTGTTGGGATTAGGGGCGTGTGAGTTAAGACTAAAGGTGTGTGAGTTAAGACCAAAGGCTTGTGAGTTAAGGCTAAGGGTGTGTAGTGGCCACACCTTCTATACCCGGATGCAGGAGAGACTAAGACTGGGACTTGGACTAGTCTCGATCAGTCTCACTGGCCTGCCTGTTGGTGATGTCCTGAGAAGCTGCCTCCCCCTCTCTGCCTCCACCATGTACTTCAATTGCTGCTGGCCGCCCTGAGTGGACTGTGACCATTTGAAACTGTAAGCTAAAATAAACCTCTCCTTTCCTAAATTTGTGCGTGTCAGGTATTGAATCACAGCAATGAAAAATAACTGAAACACTCACAGTGTGTCTGCGGTTTGCACTACCCACAGACTTGCTTCTCCTGGAGGCTAATGCTACCTGATCACTACTTATTCTCATGGCTCCAAGATCCCTAGGCTAACCTCACTTCTGTGGCTGTTGGCTGCCCACTGCTGCTCACAGCCCTTCCCAGGCGACCAGGGGTAACTTCCAGGCTAACGTATTCTTCAGCCTCTGATATTTCCTTGAGCTTTCCAACCTTGTCATGGGCTCCTTCAATTCCTGGAGCTCTCCTCCCTGTCCAAGCTAAGTTGAGCAGACAGTTTTCTGTTTTGGATGAGCCTGTGAGGAGCCACTGAGTGGGAATCCTACTCGCCTCAGTCCTTTTTGAATTTTATTTTGAGACAGGGTCTCAATAAGTTGCTATATCACCCAGAGTGAGCTCAAACTAGTGATCTTCTGTTCAGCTTTCCAGCTTGTTTCTAATTTCTAGTGTGCCTGTTGAAAATTCTGATGCCTTTCTGTTTCCCCCATTTTCACATATAACTTGTTTTTCCTTTCTAAAAATCTTTTCTTATGTTTTATTTATCTCTACTGTTCTGAATTTTTATGATTTGCCCTTTTTTCATTGATTCAGTTGTTCAACCCTTAAAATCTGGATACTCATGTCTTTCATTTCTGGGAACTTTGCTCTCTTTATTTATATCTTTTCTTTTTCTTTTTCTTTTTCTTTTCTTTTCTTCTCATTTCTTTCTTTTGTAAAATTTCACTCTATAGTCCAGGCTGGTCCTAAACTCACTCTGTAGCCCGCATTGGTCCAGAACTCATGGCAGTCTTCCTGCCCCAGCCTCCCTAGTGCTAGGATTACAGGTGTGTGCCACCACATCAAGCTATTATGTGGCACTCGGGGATCAAACCCAGGGCCTCATGCATCATAGGCAAACACTCTAATCACTGAGCTATGGCTCCAGGCCCTACACTATTTATTTCATCAGCTTCTACTCATTTTCTCTCTTCTCACTTCTTAGAACTCCTGTTGATTGAACTTGGCCTTATAGATTGATCTAATATTTATCTTTCCTCTCCAATTATCCATAACCATATTTTTGCTTTACTTCACAAATAACAGTCTTTATTTTACAACTCTTCAGTGATTTTTTAAAATTTTTACTTCTATAATTTTTATTTTATAACAAGGTTTTTTATTCTCTTTTTCTTTTTAAGGATCTTTTCTCTCAAAAGATATTCATTATCTGAGTTTCAAAGTTTTGTACTGCAGGCATTATGTCTTATTTCCTTTTATTCTCTCTCTCTCTCTTTCTCTCTCTCTCTCTCTCTCTCTCTCTCTCTCTCTCTGAGTTTGTGTTTGCGTGTGTGTTTGTTTATTTTCTCTCTTATTACAGGCTTTCCTAAAATGCCTGACCATCCTTGGTTATCTATTATTTTTAAATGAAAGGTTTTTTTAAGGCTAATTAACTGGTAAGCTTTACTCTAGGCATTTGGGCAGAAGTTGAAGACAGTTCGTTGCAGGAGTAACAATTGTCAACACAAATAATTTTATATGATTAAAATATGCCTAAATTTCAGTTACCACCAGTACCCTTAACAACACACTTCAAATTTCAGTTGCCAAAGTATCTTAGCTGTAATTGCATTGGGTGAAAACTTTGCTACTAGCTCCTCAGCCCACAAATCACTATGTAGATAACAGACATGTATCAAAACTATATCACCTCTTTCAAAGTAGGTTGGTTATTGGTCACTCCATCTGTTATTCAGTTTATACACAGAACACAAAGTATGCACTGCTTTCTCCAACTGAAATTTGAAGTGTGTTGTTAAGGGTACTAAGCATGTAGTTTGGCAGTAAAGCATCTCCATATTTGACCTCAATACTACAATAGATGCATAAATAATAAAAATTTAAAATATTTTCTTATGCAGTTTTTAGCATAGTTAAACATAGGTGAAGTGCTATTTTAACTATAATCCTCTATTGTCATAAATTTACATTAATTCCAATATACCTTATTATGTGATTTCTTGGGCAGTGCTTAGATGTTCAAGACAAGGTGTCAAGAAGGTAAATCACATAAAACATCCCAAAACTCCACCAAAATAGTCTTAGAACTAATAAATTTAGCCAAGTTACAGATTACAAAATCAATACAAATATACAGGTGTGCTGATGCACTCTTGTAATCTCAGCACTTGAGAGACTGAAGCAGGCGGATTGTCATGAGTTTGAGGCTGGCCTGGTATACATAGTGAGTTCAGGAGTAGCCTGGGCTACAGGGAGAGACCTTGTCTCCCAGAAAATTACAAAATCAATAAATAAAAATCAACAGCATTCCTGTACACCAACAATGAAATCACTGAGAAAAAGATTTTTCTTAAAAATCCCAGGGTTGAAGGAATAGCAGAACAGTTACAGTGTTTGCCTAGAAAGTGCAATGCCCTGAGTTTGATTCTGCAGCAGCACATAACCTGGGCATAGTGGTGCACACCTGTAATCCCAGCACTCAGGAAGCTGAGGCAGAAGGATTGCACAGAGTTTAAGGCCATCTCGGAATGCATAGTGAGTTCAGAATCAGCCTGAAGTAGAGTGAAACCTTGTCTCAAAAAAAAAATCCCATCCACAATAGCTTAAAAAATTAAACATCTAGGAATTAAGCTACCTGGAGAAGTGAAAGGTGTCAACAATGAAAACCGCAGTACTCTGAGAAAAGGAATCAAAGAGGACGTTAGAAAACAAAACAACAATATTTGGCAGGACCAATATTGTCAAAATGATCATACTACCAATACTAATATATAGATTTAATGCAATTCCAATTAAAATACGAGCACCTTTTTTCACAGAACTAGGGAAAAAAATCCTAAAATTTATATGAAACCAGAAGAGACCCGGAATAGCCAAAACAATCCTAAGCAATGAAACAACAGCAGGAAGCACCACAACATTGGATGTTAGGTTATACTACAAACCAACAGTGGCCAAAAGTACATGGCACAAAGAACGGAGAGACTGAGGATGCGGGGACAACCCTGAGCACCCTCAGTCATCTGATTTTAGACAAAGGGGCCAAAAACATGCACTGGATGAAAGATAGCCTCTTTAACAAATGGTGCCAGGAAAACTGCTATCCACGTGCAGAATAGTGAATCCAGACACACACCTCTCACCATGTACAAAAATGAAATCAAAATGAATCAAAGACCTAGATATTAAAGTGGAAACACTGAAACATAAAACAGACAAAACTCTTAAATACATAAGAATAAGCAGAGACTTTCTCAACAAAACACCTATTGCACAAGAAATAATACAAAGAATCAACAAATTGATTATTTTGAGTTGAAAAAATCTTCTACATGGCAAAGGAATCAATCAACAGAGTGAAAAGAGAATCTGCAGAATAGGAAAAAATATATAATAGCTACTCCTGTGGAGCGGGGAAGATGATATCTAGAATATAGAAAGAACTGAAAAAATTTAGATTCCCCAAAATAAAAGATCAGCCTAATCAATAACGGGCAACCAAAATGAATAGATATTTCTCAGAAGAAGAAATATGAATAACCAAAAACTACACGAAAAATGTTCAGCATCTTTAGCCTTAAGAGAAATGTAAAGTAAAACAACATTGAGGTGGCTGGAAGAATAGCACAATAGTCAGATTACTTGCCTAACAAGCACAAGGCCCTGAGTTCAATCCCCCAGCACCACATAAGATGGGCATGATGGCACAAGCTTCTAATCCCAGCACTCAGGAGGCTGAAGCAAGAGGATTGCCATGAGTCCAAGGCCTGCCTGGGCTACATAGCAAGTTCAGGACCACCAGCCTGGCCTACAGAACAATATCCTGTCTTAAATACATACATACATACATACATACATACATACATACATACAACACTGAGGTTCCATCATCTAATTTCAGTAAGAATGGCTAGCATCAAGAACTCAAAGAATAACATTGATGAGTTTTTAAGGGGAAAAAAAACCTTGTACATTGTTGGTGGGACCATAAACTGTATAATCATTGTGGAAAGCAGTATGAAGAATCCTCAAAGGCCTGAAAATAGATATCTCATTTGACCCAGCTATGTACCCCTTCTGGTGATCTTCCCAAAAGATTTATAGACATCATACAACAGTAATACATGCGTACCCATGCTCATAGCAGCACAACTTACAATAGTTAAATCTTGGTAGCAAATAATATGATCATGAACAGATGATTCGATAAAGAAGATGTGATATATATATGCACAATGGAGTATGACTCTTTCATAAAGATAAATTTGAGTCATTTGTAGAAAAATGGATGCATCTTGAGAATGTCATGCTTAGCAAAATGAATCAAATGCAGAAGGTTAAATATCATATGGTTTCTTAAATATGAGAAATCCAAAATATAAATTAGTAAGTGAGTAAAATAAAAGAGAGATGGTAGGAAACAGTGAGATAGATTTCATGTAGAGAGAAAGGGGATGGGGGTGAGGAGGTAAGAATGGTAAGGGGAGCAAAAATGATCAAGGAGCCATATGCACACACACAAATTCCTAAAGTTGAGTGTAATTATTATATATCACAAATGTATACAACAAAAATAAATTTGCAGAAAAGAATAAAATATACTTTATTCAAAAGTATTAGAGCTTAATTTGCAACATCTAAAGATGTAGTTATATGATTTATAAATTTCTATTTGAACTTTGTCCGGATCATGCAAAAGATAAGGGTAGGTATGAGTGTAGGGAATGTGGAGTTCATGACCTGAAAAACAGAAGCCTGACTTAATCAGTTGCTGAAAGAACTTGAGGTGAGAAAGACTAAACTAGAGATTAACCTTTCACTTGAACTATGGAAGGAAGAAAAGAAGTAGGAAATTAGTGGGAAAGAGAAGTCGAAACAACAAAGGTAGATACTGCTGGTGTTGCTTATATTTTTAACATAGGACATATTTTTATGTTTTCTTATCAATGAGGATAATCCAATTGAGAGGGAGAAATTAGCTATGAAAAGCCTATCAACAGAGCAATGAATACAATAATTGTAGTATATGTACACAATGGAGTCCCCCTCTTCCATGAAAATATAAGATTTGAGGCTTTTTGTAGGTAAGTAGATGCAACTTAAGACCACCATGCTTACTGAAATGAGTCAAATGCAGAAGGTTAGATATCACATGGTTTCTCTAAGATGAGAAATCTAGAATACAGGCATTGCATAGAACAAAATGGGTGTGATAGTGGGCATTAGAAAGGGGAGGGTGGAAGAGGGCCCAAAGGAGTGAGGGGAAGGGATTGTAATGTGTATATATATATATATATATATATATATATATATATATATATATATTCAAGTATTATATATATATATTCAAGTATTATATATATATATATTCAAGTATTATATATATATATATATATATATATATATATATATATATACCCAAGCTGCTGTGTGTGTGTGTGTGTGTGTGTGTGTGTGTGTGTGTGTAAAATGGTGGAAAAGAGAGACAAAAAATTGCAAAGTTCTTTGAATGGTGAAAAAATATGACACCTATGCTGCATGAGGATAAATGGGCCTCAGATGTTTCCACAGAAAGTTTATTAGAATAGGATTTGATGGGGAGTATATGGACACAGATACATATTAAAATTTTGGTGGTGAAAAAATTATCATCAGGCAACGGGAATTAATCAGACAAAGGGAATTAATCAGATTTGGGTTTTAAGTAGTGTTTTAGCCACTGTTTTGTCGCTATGACAAAGTACTCGACATGCACAACTTAGGGGAGGAGAAGTTTCATTTTAGCTCATAGTTTTAGAAGGTCTCAGTCCATGTGCAGGTGGCTGGCAAAGTTGGAAACATATGGCAGAGCCAGAAGTGGAGGCAGCCACATTGCGAACAGGAAGCCAAGTCTGGTCCAGTCAAGTCCCATCCTGACAGAAAGCAGGAAGCAGCACATATCAGGTCCCACCCCAGTGATCTACCTCTTCTGAGTTTAAGTCCCCTCCACTTGCCTATAATCCCACATGCCTATAATCCAATCCACACACCTACCTTCCCCCACACCCCATAATTCACACTTCCAGACCAGGCCTCCTTCTCCTAACAGCACATGGTTCCATAGATAGTCTATAATATACAAATGCATGAGACCTTGGGAGGATATTCCAAATCCAAACCACAATAGGCAGGTAGATGTGATTAAGAGGAATAAGAAGCCAAAGAGATTGAGGGTTTTATTCATCAGCTCTTCATTACTATAACAAAATGCCTGAAGCTGGGTAACTCTATAAAGAAAAGAGGTTCATTTTGCTCTCAGTTTTTAGAGTTTGGAAGTTCAAGATAATATACTTTCACTGCTTAGGCCTCTGGTAAGGGCTTAACAGTGGATGACATCGTGGTGGAAACATGTAGGAGCAAGATATCACATCACATCGCAAGTCAGGAAGTCAGAAAGCAGCTTAGGGATGGGGTTCAGGAGTCTATAATAACTTTACAAAAACCTTTAAACTCCCTCCTGGATAGTAGCTTTCTCTTCTGAACA
Organism: Ctenodactylus gundi; assembly: GCA_004027205.1. Lineage (NCBI taxonomy): Eukaryota > Metazoa > Chordata > Mammalia > Rodentia > Ctenodactylidae > Ctenodactylus > Ctenodactylus gundi. The sequence continues at coordinate 89,850 of PVKB01001566.1, forward strand.
CAGGATTTCCAATGACCTAAAGACTTTCTACTAGACCCTGCTTCTTAAAAGTTCCATTGTCTCCCCTATTAACTCACTGGGGGTCACAGTTCCAATACATGAGCCCTTGGGGGAGAAACCACATCCAAAGAAGAGCAAGGTGTTGTATAGTAAGTTCCTCTGAATTGAAACATCCTTGAGGAAGGATGTGAACAACTCACAAGCTTCTCCCCCAAAATAGAGAAGCATTAAACAGTTGGAGAGAGAGAGGGAGGGAGGGAGGGAGAGAGAGAGAGAGAGAGAGAGAGAGAGAGAGAGAGAGAGAGATTCTCTTACTAGCCAAGCTGCCTACAAGTCATTCAGTGAACTGCAGGGATGCAGCCTCCATAAACCATCATCTATGCTGCGATGGACTTTCCGTGATGCACCTGCCTTTGAGTCATCCATGCTCCTGTAACCCACTAAACTCACTGGTCCACAAAAAGAAGGTAAATCATAGAACTATCCAGAATTAGAATTTTGTCAGACAGATGCAGCAAAAATTTAGAGCAGAAAAAGAGTTTGGGATATTGGCAAGATCTTGAGATCATGCAACATAAGCTAAATAAGAATGGAAAGAAAGAAGAAAAGAAGAGAAAGAGAGAGAGAGAGAGAGAGAGAGAGAGAGAGAGAGAGAGAGAAGAGCTGGTGAGCTAAGAGAAGCTCAAGTACTAAAGCTCCTGATGAGGTTTTTTTAAAGAGTCATAATAGGGATAATTGAATAAATAATCAAGAAAGAGAGAAACTCAAACAGTGGGATATTTGAGGTACTAATTTTGGAGATTGAATAGTCATGGGTGGCTGGAGTAGCATAGAAAAAAAATCATTAGAATGAGGTACCAAAGAACTTGAGGCCAGTTGAATTGAGTTTGCTTCAGGGATGTTGAAGTCATATAGGGTAATGAGCAAAGTTCATTTTATTTGAAGACAATAGTCCTTGTGGAGAACAAAAGTAACAACGAAAAGGAGGGAAATAAGAAGCATGAGAAAGAGAAGAAGGAAGAAGAGGGGAAGAAAAGAATTTTTTCCTCTAGGAATTGGCTCGATTTCCACAGACAGAATATCCCAACTAACCATCGTTTAAAAAACATAGATTATTTCCACTCATGTAAACATTCGCATCGTGGTGTTTCTCAGAGATTTGGGCTGCTTCCAACTCGATATTCTGCTATTTCTCTTCTCCTCTATGGTCCAACGTGGTTGTTTAGTATGCCATCTGTCACATCTGCTTTCTAGACAGTAGGTAAATGGAAGTTTCAAAAGTCAAGGGCAGCTTCCATAAAGAAAGTTCCCAGATGCTTCCGCACATCACTTAAGCTTACATCCTACGAGCTTGAAATTTTCCTAACACTGGCTTATAACTCATGGCTATTTCTGACTGGAAAGGAAGACAGAAAAGTGACTATCTTCTTTCTAGGAACTTATCTGTCCAGCTAAAATTTCTATTACAATGGAAGAATAGGAGAATAGATATGGGACAGGGTAGGGTTGCAGGCAGTAGGCTCTTCTACAGCCCTGGGTGTCAGACATCAGGGGAGAACTAGAATAAAGGATATTGACCAAAGAGGAATATTCCCACCATTAAGTTCTGTTCAAAAGCTACTCTCAGATTCTTTATGCTTCTCTGTCATCTCAGTTCCTTTGGATAAAAAGCTGAATGAGGCCTTGGTGCTCCCTCAGGTGTACTGACTTAAATAATTAGCCCTTCAAAGTTATTAAGAAGTATATGAACATTCACTCTCTTAAATAACAGCCTGGGCTGCCATGGTAAGCTAAAAAAAAAAAAAAAGTGGTCCCTCAAAAGATATGTGCATCCTAATACCTGGAATCTGAGAAAACATTTGAAGCTTCTATATCAAAAATGGGGGAGAGTCTCTGCACATGTGATTAAACTAAGGATTTTGAGATTGAGAGGCGGAGATTTTGTTTACTTCTTTTTAAACCTGTTGGTGAGTGTGGTGAGAAGGGTCCTGTCTTCGGTTCCTGGGGATGGCCAAATATATGTTACCTAACACTGGTTGGTTGAAATAGGCAACAGTTTTCACTTATATACCCTCAGAGACAGGACAAGAGTTCTGCGTGCTGTGAAGGGCAAATGCAGGGGTTGCACTTGGGAGCGGAGTGGACCATGAGAGGCTGAGAGGCAGGCTGAGTAGTAACAGGAGGGTGTGGTGTTGCTGGTTCCTAAGGGAGGATGTGATGGCCTTGTTTGAGTAATTTCACAGGAGGCAGGAAGTTGAAATCTGTTTGGTTGAGAGTCAAATGCGGTGTAACTGGTCTGACTTATAGGGAGACTAGCTGGATGGGGAGTATTTCCTGCTGAATTGGGGACTTGCCAGGCAAGAGTAGGGGAAATCACAGTTAGAACTTTAAGACCCATGAGGCTCGAAGATGTCAAAGCAGTGCATGAAATTTTAGGACTTACACTGCAAGAAATTATTCTATATTCTCTGGATAAACCCTAAAAACAACCTCATATATCCTTATACAGGGATGCAGAAGGAAATCAGACACATACAAGGAAGAGGAGAAGGAAATATATGACCACACAGGTGGAGGTTAGAGTGATGCAGCCACAAACTATGGAATGTAGACATCACCAGAAGCTGGGAGAGGCAAGTAAGAGCCAGACGAGGTGGCGCAAGCCTGTAATCCCAGCACTCAAGCTGAGACAGGATTGCAAGTTCTAGCCTAGCTGAGCAACCTAATGACTTAGCATGACCCAGTCTTAAAATATTCCTACTACTACTAATAATGACAATAATAATAATAATAATATTAATAATAATAATGGGCAGGGGATGTAGCTCAGTGCAAAGGCACTAGGTTCAATTCCCAGTATGGGGGGTGGAGGGGGGGGTGGAAACAGAAACAGAAACAGAGAAGAAATTGTCTTCTGTAGTCCCCAGGGAAAATAAGGCCCTAATAACACCTTGATTTCAGCCTGCTAAAGCTGCTTTTGGATTTCTAGCATGAGAGAACAAACTTCCAAGTTTGTGGTCATTTATTACAGAAGCCACAAGAACCAGTACATCTACAAACTATTCAGTGTTTACTGTGTGTCAGGTACTGTTTTAATTCCTTTTCATGCATTATTGCATTTAATCCTCACAACAACTCAAAGAAGTGACTATTGTTACTAACCTCATTTTGCCAATAAAGAAGCTGAGGTTTAAAAATGATAACTTACCCAGTGTCACACACCATTCATTGGTACCTTGAGGGATCCTCCCCAAATCTGCCAGGCTCTAGAATGCAATGTTCTTAACTCTTAGCCAATGTTACAACTAGAATATCTAGCTTGCTGGCCTTAGAAATGTCTCCTGGAGAGAAAAGGAAATGGGACAGGGAAGTTTGGGAGACAGCTTTGGAGAAAGTCAAGGCACAGGTAATAAAACAGAGTAGATGATATTTGGGGGTCCATAGACTAACAAAGCAACTGTTTGTTTAGTCATACATCCATCCTACATGTATTTACTGAGTAGAAAGAAAGACAAGTGCTCAGCATTCTGGTAGACATTGTAGGAATAAAGATGGTCAAGGACTGATTTCCCCCTTGGAATCTCTCTTCCTAGCCCCAGGGAGAACCACAGAGAGCTCTTGGGCAGAGACACTGTCTCACCTTATTCATTCCCCAAGTAGCCATTCAACCAACCCCCAAATCACTCAAGACTCCTAGTCAAGGAGGATGAAAATCAAGAGCAGACCTCTCTGAAGTACTCACGGCTCTCCAGCACCTCCTAAGCCCTGGCATGGCCGAGGCCTTCCGTAAGCTTCTCTCTACCTCTCTACCTGCTGGCCATGTAGACCTGCACTATAGGGCCCTCTCAGCTTTGACAAGAAACCTTTTTAGAACAGAATTTGCCTGAAAACTCTCCAATAACCAAGGAAGAGACGGAAACCATTTAAGGGCTGTTCATCACTGCTTGGCCTGGAAAACTGCTTTCTGAACACCCCTACTCTTTTCCTTGCTGCCTAATCCACACATTTATCAGGTTCTGCTGATGAAACCAATCAAGTCAGACTAGATGAATACAGCCATAGGCATGCATGAGTTTGGTCTGTTTCCCAGTATGTAGACTGTCACATGATAAAGTTTTCATGAATACATTGCATTGCAAACGCAGGAGCTGCATATGAATTGGCCATTTATCGTCTTAAAAGGTCTTCCCTAATGACTTTCTAAGCATAAATGCAGTGGAAGAAGTCACAGAGGAAAAATACAGATAAATGTGACAAAGTCAAAATCAAAACCTTACATGCATTAGAAAAGGTAGACATTGCTAATAGGTAAGTAAATTGGTACAACTTGCATGGAGAAAACTCTGGGATGAGCATTAAAAGCAAGAATCGCACTGCTAAGAATTTATCCAGAAGACATAAAGACGGATAGGCACAAAGAACGTCCTGTGGGGATACTTACCTTAGCTCTCATTGTAATAGAAGATTGGAAAGTAACCAACTATCCCATCCTAGTGGGAAGATACAGTGATATGATGAGATACAATGCAGACATTAAAAATCAAGTTCTTAAGGAATGTTTTGTGTCATACAAAATGCTCAGGATATATTTAGGTAAAGGAAACCAAGACATAAAGCTGTATAGTTTCTTAAAAATAAAATAACTATATGTTCTCATTACATTAAAAACTACTCATTGCAGCTCTACTATATGCAGGGTACAGTGCTAGACTAAGGGGACAAACCAGTGGGCTAACTGGACAGTCTTTTTCTTCACAGAGGAAAAGAGACTGAAAGGAAACAGTACAAAATGTCAATCATTAAAGCCACCTATCTTTGTCGAGTGATTTTAATGTTTTTGTTGACACTTCCCTGTAATTTCCATAATTATATAATGTTTTCCTAATTGGAAAAGGGTTTTTTGTTTTTAAATCTGGCTTCAAATCAAGGCCAGCTACTCTGCTTTTGTTAGCCTGACACATAAAAGCATCTTATACTTAATGAACTCTCGATGATTTGGACCACTTCCATGGTCATCCATTTGACTGATCCTCTGAACAGTCCTGTGGAAATAGGTGATGTGAACATTAGCATACTCATTGTGTGGCTGAAGATGGAGGTAGAGTAGGCAAATGGTTGCCCTGGGAACCAGAGTGGCTTTGGGCTGCAATCATGGCCCTAAATGTGAATTCCAGGGTTCTCTTACCTCTACTGTGTTTCCCAGAAGGCGCTGGGAAGGAAAGAGACGTCCCAAGGTTTGACGCAAGTTCCTTTCCGATATGTTTCCCCACTCCCTAGGTCCTGCTGTCTGTCCTTCCCCTCACTTCCTCGTGATTGGAGAGTATGGAATTCTTAAATAACCAAAAGGAATAGCGAAATTATTTTACCTGTAGCCTCTCAAACTTTAGAACTGTGGAATCATGCGTGGAAGTGAAAGGACCCTGGGAATGTTCCAGCCTCCTATCCAAGTTAAAAATCTCTGTCTCTGTCTCCCCCTCCTTGGGTACAGGTACTACCTCTTTTGCTTCCCTCCTACCTTTTTTGGGAAGACTGCTAGATGGCTATTTGAATAAACAAATTACTCCTAATGTCTTCTGGCTGATAATGGACTCATGCCTGCATAGCAAATACTTACGGTATTTACATTTTAACTCTGAAAAGGCCAAATCCATTTGGTGCAGTGATTCATACCAAAAGCCCCAGCATTTGGGAGACTGAGGCAGGTGGATCACTTGATCCCAGGGGTTCAAAATCAGCCCGGGAAAATGTAGTAAAACATTGTCACAAAAAAGCAACAACAACAACAACAACAAAACGGACAATAGCAAAAACACCAAGCCACGTAGTAGACAGATTAGGAATGTTTCACTAGACACAATCATGCCTTGGCAGCTCTGCTAAAGATTTTTCAAAACCTAGGCAAGCTACATACTCTCCCTGTGATTGTGATTAGCCCTGTCATCAGGGAGTTGGCTTTGCCAGAGGGAAAGACTGAGGATGCAGGTCCACATCAGCTGGTCCTTCTGGCCTTGGTCAAGGGGTTAGGATGCACAGCCAAGCACAGCACCCACAATCACTCAGGAGGAAGTGAGGATGCCTGGTGAACAGGGAGGAGGATGAATTGCTAGTGGGAAGATTTCCAGCCCTTCTGTGAGAACAACCTAATTGCTATTCATTCACTTCTGTTTCCAGTCAGTGCTGCCCATGGCTTCCTTGGTTCAATGGTGACTAAGGGCCTTGTAGTCACTGTCTTTGCCTTGGTCTGGCCTCTGCTGGAGCCTGCTGCTCTTGTTAGTGCTGCTGGCTGCTGCTGTACCTGCACACCTCCTCCTGTCCATAAACACAGCTGGCTGTCCTGTTTGCTGCAAGGGAAAATTGAAATTCTGCTTCAAAGTTTCCATTTCAGGGCTCTTTCCCTGGGACACACAGCCCTCCCTCCACCCACCTGCCGCGGGCCCCCATGGCTTTTCCTGAACCTAATGCTATTTTTCCTGAAGCATCACTTCTGGAACCAAAGGAGCTAAAACAGCCTTAGACCAGACCTGACTTGGTACCACATGCCTGATATGGTTTTCAATGGTATCAGCAAAATATTCTCTGTTGAGAACTATGGGCCTCAATTACTGGTCCCAGCAATAATAATAACAATTATTTGTAAATAATCAAATATGTGCTAGTCACTTCTAATCAGTTTATACAAAAGTACCATTGATACTCAAAACAGCCTATGTATTGTCCACTTTGTACATTTTTCCAATAAAATATGGTTGACTGAAAACAAACATTTAAGTTGTCTCCCTCCAGACACCTTATTAAAATAATAGTACAGACATAAACCCCTCACAACAAAGAGAACAGGAGAGATGTCAGTGGCTGAGAAATTTAAATGGATTTCTGAAGTCAGAGAGCATCCGGATGAGTGTTAAGTAGTAAAGTACGGTGGAGGAAAAGATCAGCGTAGACTCTGTGTGGAGGAGCCGCAGCTAGAGGCAGCCGCCCACCTTACAAACGCTAAGGGTGGGAGGCCAGGTGACGAGAGGGCAATTAGCGAAAAGCCAGTGCAAGGAAAGCTGACCACTGACCCTTACATAAAGATGGCCTGGAAGCTACACGCGTACTTGCCCGCCAAAAAGCAAAGTTTTCCTTATTACAGAAATTGAACAACATTTCTAGAGAGAATTATGGAAGCTGGTTGGGTGTGAGTGGCTCAGGGTCAGACCTTTTGCAGTTTGCTATTTGGACCTCAACCTGACCACCACCCCCGCTCAAAAAAGCAGCTCCTCTCCAATTGTCCTTAAGCAAGAACCTGCCTATTATCACAGTCTGCTCAAATACACCAAGATTACAGTCACATTCTCTACAGCTTCATTTCAGAAGGACAGGAAACAACAAAACAATTCAACATACTAGGCAAGGCTGGAAAATTAAAGAGAAATGACACGATAAATAGAAAACACAGAGTTAACCCAAGGAACTATAGTGAGCTTTAAATAAAATTTTAAGTAGTATCCACAGAGAAATTTGAGAATATATTACATCTGTAAAACAAGAATACAATGCTGTAAAAATAAGAACAAAGAATCCAACGGAGCTTTTTGCAAGAATCTGCAATGCAAACCTTCATATCTTCCTTTGGTCTTTGAGACACATGAGATTATTACTTATTTGAAATATATACGTTTACTTCTTTGAAAATGATTAGCTTTTGGAAATAAAAAATATGATTCACAAAGTACAAAGTCATAAAATGTAAAAATTCGTCTCTATGGCTACATAACAAATTATGGCAAGGTTAGCAGTTTAAAAAAATTCACATTTGTTACTGCGCAGTATCCATAGGTCAGAAGTCCCACATAACATGACCAAGTTCTCTGCTCACAGACTTACAGGTTGCAAATCAAAGTTTACCCACCACGCATTTTCATTTGGATTTTAGGATTTTTTTCCATACTTATTCATATTATTCCTTAAAGTTGTAAAGGACAAGACTTTTTAGCAATTAGGAGGTGTCTCTCAGGGGCCAGCATATAGCTCAGTGGTACAGCACTTGCTATTCGTGTAAAAGATCTTGGGTTTGATCACCATCACCACAAAACAAACAAACAAAAAATATACTGGGCACTATGGCACATACCAATAATGTCAGCTTCTCTGGAAACTGAGCCAGGAGGATGGAGGCTCAAGGTGAGCCTGGTCAGCTTAGTGAGAATCTGTCTCAAAATAAAGTATGAAAAGGTGGAAGGGTAGGGATATATCTCAGTGGAAGAGTGCTTGCCTAGCCTGCATGGGCCCTGGATTTCATTCATAATACTAAAAAGAACAACAAAAGATCTAGACATAAATCATACACCACATATAAAAACAAATTCACTATGCAAACCTAAAACTGTAAATAATTAGAAGGCGTAACAGAAATTTTTCATAATGTTGAGTGAAAAAATGGTAAACCAGTTTTCACAAAATAAAAACTTTGCTCCATGAGAGACTCTGTTAGGAGAATGAAAACCACAAGCTACTAACTGGGATAAAATGTTTGTAAATCTATGTGACAGAGGACTTGGAATCTAGCATGTATAAAGAGATTATATATATATATATATATATATATATATATATATATATATATATATATATTTGAGACAGAGTGTCTCTTTGTGGTCCAGGATGTTCTTGAACTCAGTTGTACACCAGACTGGCCTTGAACTCACAGCAATCCTCCTGTGTCAGCCTACTGAGCACTGGGATTACAGGCTTGCTCTATCTCACTCAGTTTCTGTGGTACTGAGAAATCAAACCCAGGTCCTTTTGCACTTTCTAGACAAGCACTTTAACCACTGAGCTATGTCTTCAGCCCCATGGAGGTTATATTTCAGTAAGAACTTATTGAAATAAGTTGGCTTATTGAAATAAACCAATTTTATGGACAATTTAGAAGAGTCACCTTACCAAAAAGATATAAAATGGTCCATAAACACATTAAGTCAACCATTCAGGAAATGAGAATTAAAACTGAAATAAAGTACCTCCAGATAACCACTAGTAATTGAAATAAAAAAGAATGTCACTAGTTGAACATGGTGGCACACACCTATAATCCCAGCACTAAAGAGGCTGAGGCAGGAGGACTGCTATTGAGTTCTGGGCCAGCTTGGGCTACATAGTGTAGTTCAGGGACCAGCCTGAACTACAGAGTGAAACTGTCTCAAAAGAAAAAAAAAGTCAATACCAAGTTTTGGCAAGGATGTGGAGCAACAGAAACTTTGATGCATTGCTGGTGGGATTGTAAAATGACCTAACCACTTTGGAGAGCACTTTGGCAGTGTTTTATAAAGGTAAACATGTACCTAACATATAATCCAGCCTTTCTATTCCTAGAGAGACAACATATGTCCACACAAAAGCTTGTGCATAAACATTTTCAGCAGCTTTGTTTCCATTTTCAAAATTAGAAACAAACCAAATGCACAGTAAAAGTGAATGGAATTTTGGTACATTTGTACTGTGGATTATTATTCAGCAGTAAGAAAGTAATTGACTACTGATATGCACAACTATATGGGTGAAGGTAACAAATATTACGTCAGATAGGTGAATGCACAGACTGTATGATTCCAGTCATATAAAACTCTAGTCTAGCCAGGTGGAGTAGCGTACGCCTATAATTCCAGATGCTCAGGCAGCTGAGGCAGAAGAATTGAAAGTTTGCAGCCAACCTGGGCAACTTAGTGACTCAATGATATTGTCTTAAAATCAAAAAATAGAAAGTGCTGGGGACATGGCTCAGCATGAAGGCCTTGGGTTTAATCACCAGCACAAATAGATTATAGACGGACAGACAGATAACTCCAATCTATATATCTATATTGACATAAGGTGCATCTGTGGCCACCAAGGGATGGACAGAATGATTTAAAATGGGCCTGAGGAGAACTTGGAGTGCTGGATAGGTTCTATATCTTGATTGTGGTGATGGTTTCATGGGTATAAATATGCATCAAAGCTCAACAAATTGTATGCTTTAAACTGTATAGTTTATTGTAGGTCATTTACATTCCAATAAGACTGTTTTCAAATATCATCAAAATCATGCTAATAAATAAAAAGCCACACACGAAAGGGTAATACATGATTCTATTATATGAAGCTTACAAATGCGAAAATGTTTTCATTTATTTTGTAATCAGAAAGAAAAATGAACTTGTAGGTCAAAGAAAATGCTTTTTATATAATTAATATATTTATCTTATACAAATATCTTATAAAATATGATTTTTGATCCTTTTGTTTTTAAAGCAGAAAGAAAGGTAGAAGGCCAAAGGGCATAGAGTCTGTGAAAATCATAATGCATTTCTGTCTGAAGCAAATTACATTTGCCAAGTCACAATAATATACATATTATTTATTAGTTTCATCTTTTAAACAAAGTATGGGAGTTACTGTCACAGCTATAGAAAAGAATGTGCGGATTATCAATCTTGATGATGCAAAAATAATTATAGTAACTCCCCTCCCCCACCATCAGCAGTTGCTTTGTTTTCCACTTTATCTACTACTTGCTGTTACAGTCCAAAAACATTAAATAGAAATTTCCAGAAATGAACTATATGCACAAAATACCCAAGTTTTGTTGTGACCATTATGCATCACATATAAATTAATAAAAATGGGGGAAAGACAATAAATAAATAAATAAATAAGCTGAGCGCCATTCTCAGCAGCATGGTAAAATCTGACACAGTCCCCCTGTGTCCCACCCCTGATGTGAGGTTCCCTTGATCCAGCCAGTTCACGCTGTTTATGCTACTTGTCCTTTAGTCACTGCGTAGACGTCCTGCTTTGAGATCCGCATCACGACATTGCAGAGCTGTGTTCAGTGTCCCTTTGGTGGCCGCCTGGTGCTATGTCCCATCACAGAGGCACCACGTTGTCTCCTACCTTCCCAAGAAAAGCAAGTGCTGTACAGGAAGGCATTCTGAGAAACAGAAAGACCACAGTCACGTAACTTTTAGTATAGTTTACTGCCATAATTGTTTTATTTTATTTATTTTTAATTTAAATTTATTTTAATGGAAAGATAAAAATATAAAAATTGTACATATGTATGGGATGTTCCCATGCATGCATGTGTTGTGTAATGTTGAAATCAGGTTGGACATATCTACCTCCTCAAACATGACAAATGTATTGGCAAATTAAACCCAGGGCCTTGCACATCCTAAGCGTGAGCTGAGCTACGTCCAGTACTTATCATTTCATTATGGTAAAAACATTCACTGTTTTCTTCTAACTTTCTGAAATTTACAATACATAATCGTTACCTATAGTCATCCCACTGCACAGCAGCACAGTGGAATTTCTTGATCCTATCTCTCTTTAATGTAATGCACATGGTTGGATCTCTCCTTGTCTCTCCCTACCTCTCATGCTCCCTGACCTCTGTTAACCACCATTCTACTTTCAGTTCCTGAGTTCAACTTTTTTATATTTCACATGCAAGTAAAGTCACGTGGTCCTTGTCTCTCTCTGCCCAGTTTACTTCATTTGACATGATGACTGCATCTCCATTCATCTTGTCTCACAGGGCAGGATTTCATTCTTTTTTATGTGTTCTATCTTGTTAATAGTGGTGGTTATTGTTGTTAATATATTACTGTAACTAAAAGATAAATTAAACTTTTATCATACATGTATCTGTATAACAAAAACCTGTAGCATCTTGGTACTACCTTAGGACACATTCCCAGCCAATAAGGAGAAACTACAGTATGAATTGGGCAGAAACTAGAAGTAGATAATGAGAAGTAGTAGAGGGAAGATAAGGATGTGAATATTCCCACTCAATAAAAATGAGGCATGAATGGCCAGGCATGGGAGCACATACCTATAATCCCAGTAGGAGGATCATGAGGTTGAGCCCAACCTGGACAACTTAGAGGCTGTCTTAGTTACCTTTTCATTGCTGGGACTGAATACCTAGCATTCACAACTTAAGGGAGGAAAGATTTATTTTAGCCCACAGTTTTAGAAAGTCTCACACAGTCCATTCGTGGGTGACTGGCAACAGTGGAAACAGATAGAAGACAGCTAATCTGAGAAAAGCTCTTCACAGCTTAGCAGACAGGAAGCAAAGTGAAGGAGGAGTAACTGCATGTATGCAAAGGCCAGAGCTTTCCCAGGAAGAGGCTGTTACAATGCTTCTTCTTCCCTCCTTTACTTAGTTCAAGCTGCCAGTTGGGCCTCCCACACCCAGGGTGGATGCCTCTTCCTCACTTCCTGGCCCACAAGCCAAAAACACGCCTTTGAAAGCTCTGCTCTGGGCACCACCCAATCTCAGAAAGTTGACAAAATCTCTCCAGGTCAAGCCTCAAGCCTCTGCCCCTTCCAGCCAGGCCCACTTCTGAGCAGCACACAGTTCCAGAGGTATCCCACTGCATCCAAATGCGTGAGGCTTCTGGGAGACCCCCAGGTCTGAACCATAACAGAAGCTTAAGGAGACGCTGTTGTGAAATTAAAAAATAAAAAGGGCTGGGGATATATCTCGGTGTAAAGACCCTGGGCTTACCTCCGATACTGCATGGAGGGAGGGCACCAAGAGATGCTCTCAATAATCAGCCGTGTATATATAAGAGTGTGTTACATATTTGTGTATTGTGTGTGAGTGTATATATATGTACTATATATTATTCAGTGTTGTAAGGGTAATTAGTAGTAGAACAACAATGTTTAATAAGTACATTGGAACATGGAGGAGTAAAATTGGAGGTAATGCGGAGGCAGGTGAATGGCTTACAGAGGGAAGATCCTAGCAGGCCTAGAAATTTAGTACGTCATCTGCAGAGGCAACAGGTTCAGGGTTTCAGCTTTGTCTAGTGTGCATTGGAATCTGGGGCTGGGGGAGTTGTCAGTGGACATCTTCTGTAGTCACTCAGAATTGTTCTGAAAGGAAGAAGTGAAACACAGTGGCTTGTGTGATCCATTTTGAAGCACTGTGGCAAGCATAGAGCTCTATCTTTGGCTCCTCCTCGGGAGATTTCCAGGTAAACTGAAAACAAGGTAGGAGCTGCTGAATCCCCTGGCAGATGCATTCAGGTTAGGGTCAGGTTGGGAGCTGCAAGAAGGAAAGTGGACTGAGGTCACATTTTGTGAAAGCTTGGACCGTACAGCATGAACAAGCCCCTCTTGTACTGGGCACATTTTTTAGGGCTCAAGACAAAGAAAGAACATGGTATTCCTGCTTTCACACTGATCGAAGAAGAAGAGGAAGAAGAAGAAGAAGAAGAAGAAGAAGAAGAAGAAGAAGAAGAAGAAGAAGAAGAAGAAAAAGAACAACAACAACAACAACAACAACAACAGTGGTAGCACACAGCGTGCTGCCTGGCTGAAAGCTTATGTTGTCTTCCCTACCATCCCCAGGGACACAATTAGCCTCAGCCCCGAGAACACAGTTCACCTGGATTCCTTGGCCCTCCCACATCTGGAAAGCAGTGGTAAGCACTTCCTTGCAGGCGTCTCCAAGCGGGACAACATCAGCACAGGTTATGTGTACCTTATCTGAAGTGCTTGGGACTGAAAGTGCTTTGAATGTGGGAATTTTTTTAGAATTTGGAAGATTTGCTTATCCATAGTGAAATATCTTAAGGATAGAAACCAAATCTGAGCACAAGTTTCTTTTGTGTTTTGTATACACTTTATATACATAGCCTGAAGAAAAATTAATGTAATATAACTAAGAATTTTATGAATAAAAAGAAGTTTTATGATGTGGAATTTGATGTGGCACAAAACCAGCACTAGAAAATATTTGGATTTTGAAGCATTATGGACTTCAGACTTTTAGATTAAAGATGTCCAGTCTATATATACCACAGAGTCAGAGCCTAGCTTTGGTTTCTTCCTAAATCCTAAGTGGTTTCTTCTCTTCCCAGTACCTATACTTAGCCTAAGTTTCCTTGACTCTGAGTTGGTCATCAGCTACCCAAAGCGAACCCACATTCTATCTGTCCTTTGTTTCCTAGCTCTGAATGCATCCCTCCAGAGGCAGGCTGCCATGGTTCACAACCCACCTCTGCCACTAGCCGGCTATGTGGGCATGTGCATTTTACTTACCATTTAGTGCTAGTTTTTCTCTCTAAAATGAGAATGATTATAAAATTTAACTTGTAGCTATAGTGAGGGTTAAATTGGATAGTAATGTGCTAAGGTTCAGTGATGTTATCTGTTATTTGGAATGGAATATGGTTTTTTTCTCTTGTATGTCCTTCTAGTTTCATATATCTGCTCCTCCTCTTCCTCAACCAATTTCTCTCATCTTTCTCCAGATATTTTGAGCTTTTTACTGCTAAATTTTCTTAAGGAAAGGATTTCTTTCTGGGCAATCTACATTTCTGGGTCCCCTTCTGACTATCGGAGGCTTTTATTTCCCCTTCTATCCCTCTTTTATATTTTTCCCAAAAAAGGACCTTCTCTTCTTTTCTTAAAGAAAGGACTTCCTTTTGATCCCTTCCATCTCCTATACACAAGCCCCAGGTAATCACTGATTATCACGAGCAGTGGTGAGGCATTTTATCAGTCATGGGTTTAATTTGTTCTTGTTTTATATCAAAGGTTGAAAAAAGAAACATAAAATGACTTAAGAAAGATGCTGAGAGCTGGGCTTTCTGGTGATAGGTCTTGAGAGGATCATAAGTTCAAGGGCAGCTTGGCATACATAGCAAGATCCTGTCTAAAGGGAAAAACAATCAGGCTGAGCTAAAATCCAAATCAAGGGTTACAGATATTAGCAACAGCAGACACCAAGTCCTAACCTACTCAATTCTAGTGAATTCACTATACATCTGGTAACCATCTATCATGAATATGCGTTTTCATGTGTATGTACATAAACTAGTGGCCAGATAACAAGAGGTACACAAAGATGATTCCAAGTCACTTGTCCTACTGAAATGTTGGATCTCAGGAAGCTGTAAGGCACCATATGTCTCAGAAAGGGAGAAGCTCTCCATTCCTCACTGTGATACATTGATACAGATCTATTTATACATGTACATAGATACATAGCTATACATGGCATATATAAATATAGATAGAATGTGTATATATTATTTTATAAATGGTTTTGCATATGTATTGTTATTTGTGGGCATATTTATGCTAAATTATGAGGTTTGCCACATGATGCTCATAAATGAACCCACAGTGTAATATGTCTTGGGGACAGATGCCTTTAGTTCGGAATGTAGCCGGCAGGCCCCTACTCTCAAAAGTGGATAAAAGACCCACTTTTTTTCCCCTAGGAGCTCAGTAAAGGCCAATTAAAGGGAGAGAAAAACAAAGCAGTAATAGATCTCTGTGAGACCTGAAAGGCAGAGGAAAGCTACTGATTTCCCAAGAAAATCTCAGCTTGGGCCACTGGTAAAAGATGTCCCTAGGAAAAGATCAGACTTTTCAAAGAGCTGGATAATGAATGTCCAGGAAAGGGTTGGTGTGAGCCGTAGTCTAGAACCAGGGAGTCCCCAAACAAGACTAAACTGAACTCTGAGTCTGCACTGTAAAAGTGATCTGCAGAGTGTGTTTGTTCCCTGGAAAGTCTTCACGTGTTGAGAAAAGTCGGGTGATAGTAGTAACAGCTGTGTATCACTTCTTGTGAGGAAGTGCCCAGCAAGTAGAAAGTGCCATGCTCCTGAGGCTATGTTCCCAAGGCAGAAGCCCAGTGGCTGAGCAGGAGAAGGTGGTGCCAATTCCTTGGTGGTGCAAAACCCAAGGCTCTCTTGTCCCACTGAAAGCCTTCTTCAGATCAGGCATGACTGAATTTTCTCCTGCATCAAAAGACTGACTCTGAAATCCCTTAAGAATGAATACTAAGTAGGATATAATAAAATTTTCTAAGTCTGAACTTTCTGGTCACCTTCCATTGATTCTAGTGGACCTTGGGATACTCAAATGGGTGAATGAATGAAGATAGGAAAGCATGGAAGGGAAAGAAAGAGAAGACAAGGGAAAGAATGAAAGAAAGAAGGCAAAAGAAAGGGCGATGCAGCACATGAGCTTTGTCACTCCAATGCCATGAAGCTAACCTTCCTTCCACTTTGTTACATGTTGACACTTCTGTCCTCAGTGGACAGAAGCACTGGACACCACTGGCCTGGGACACACCCCCTCTGGGCTCTCAAGACACTACCTCTCCTGGCCTGCCTTCTTCCTTGCGTTTTCTCAGCCTGTTTGCTTCTTTTTCCTACACTCAGTCTCTAAACACGTGAGATGCTCTCAGGCTCACCCTTGAATCCCCTTGCCACTCTCTTCCAAGACAATTTCACCCAGTTCCATGGCTCTAAATAGCAGTAATAAGACAAGCATCCCTCAATTTATACTACCAGCCCTCAACTCCTCCTTGAGCTCCAAACTTATGGCATACTGCCACAGAGTCCCTGTGTTTGAATTCTGGCTTTATCATTTACTATAACTTTAAGTGGGTTGCTAAGCCTTCTTGTCTCCGTTGTCCCTTCTGTGAAGTGGCTGATAATGACACTTGACCCTGCAGGGCTAGGAGAATTAACTGCATTCATATGTGTAAAATATATGTGAAGGTATTTGGTATGTAGTAAACATCAGTAAGTGATGATGGTGATGGCGACATTTGGCTCTGTACTTGGCATCTGCTCTTGAATGTCTCAGTAAACACCTTCGGCTTAATTTGGTCAAAACAAAACTTCTGATTTTTATCCCTGAAAACCAGTCCTCGCACACTTTCCCCTCATCTTCATTATGTGGTACCACCCATCTTCCAGTTGCTCAGAAAAAACCTGGGTGTCACTGTTTTTGTCATCCTCACCTCTTATATCCCATCCGCTGGGAAGGCCTGTCACACTCCCAAGCGCATCTGCTTCTCTTAATCCCCACTACTGCCATCTTAGCCCAAGGCAACATCCTCTCTCGCCTGCATCCACTCTGCACACAGATCACAATGATCAATCTAAAAGTTACTCAGATATACCTCTTCTCTGCATAAAAATGTTTGATGGCTTTTTATGGATATAGACGAAAATCCTAATCCTTGCCATAGTCCACTAGGATCTGTTCTTTGTTTGTCTCTTCAAACTAATTGCCACATTCACTGGCCTTCTTCAGGTTCTTAGTTTGCACTAAACTAGATTAATCCACAGGACTTTTGCATTAGCTAGTTAGAATATCCTACCCTAAACCAAACATGGTGGTATAAGCCTGTAATTCCAGCCCTCTGAAAGGCAGAAGGGGGAGGAAAACAAGGGTAAGCCCAGCCTGAGAAATTCAGCAATTTAATGAGAATTTGTCAAAATAAATAAATAAATAAATAAATAATAATAATAATAATAATAATGGCTGGGGATGTAGTGCAGTGTGAAGGCCCTGGGTACAATCTCCAGTACTGTAAAACAAAGCAAAACAAAAGGACAGCACAAACTGTTATGGGTTGGATCTTTAGTGTCCCCCAAAAGCATTTGGAACAGTGTGTTACTGGAAGATAGGGGTTGGTGGGAAGCTGCAGATGCTTGGGGTTTGATCTACAAAGATTGTGTCAACTTGTTGCAATTGGGAGCACCCAGGGCAGAGCTTTCAGGTGTGTTCCGTTGACTTGTCCGGGAAATGAAGAAGGGGCAGGAAGAAGAAACGTTGTTACAGCTTCTTTCTGTGAGTGCTCTAGCATTGCCTGAGTCTCCACACTTCGGCTTGGCTCCGGATTGGCTTGATCCCTGTCTGCAGTGCTGTGAGCATCTCTCTAGCCTCTGCCATGTGCCTCCGCCTCTGCCGGCTGCCTATAGACACACTGTGTGAGACCTTCTGAAACTGTTTTCCTCCTTCATTGTGGATGTCGGGTATTTTGCCCCAGCAATGAAATTGTGAGACAGAAACCTTCCTTTGACCCTCACATAACTGGCTCCTTTCTTTCATCCAGTATTTTGGTTCCTATGGCTTCCTCAGAGAAGCATTTCTTTACTATCTAATCTAAAGTAACTCCCTCCGTCACTCTTTTATTTTTCCATAGCACTTACTGCTGACTGAAAATATTTTGTTCATTCACTGAATCCATTTTGTCTCTTTTCTCTAAAAGGGAAGCTCCATGATAGCAGGAACTCATCTTTCCTGTCTATCTTTGACCTCATGAACTAAGAGCATCACAGGGTTAAAGAATTTACACAAGTTCTTTTTTGAAAAACTATGAAATGAAATGAGATGAAACTCACCATTAACCATTTTGGGACTTGACATTCAGTGTCATTAATTACACATTATTCTGCAATTGTAGAATTTTCATCACCATTCACTTCCAGAACTTTTTTTATTTTTGGTAGGACTGGAGACTGAACCAGTGAGCTATATCTCAAGTCTTTATTATCATTATTATTTTTAATTTTGAGATAGGATCTCTCTATTGCTAAGTTACCCAGACTGGCATCAAACTTATAGTCGTCCTGCCTTAGCCTCCCAAGTAGCTGGGATTATAGATGTGTACTGCTATTTCTGGCTCAGAATTCTTCTCATCTTGCAAAACTGAAGCTCTGTACCCATTAAACACTAGTCTTTGTGAGCCCCTCTCCACTGTTCTACTATCTGTTTCAATGAATTTACTCTAAGTGCCTTCTAAAGGTGGAAATACATAATATTTGTTACTTTATGTCTAGCCTATCTCATTAACATAATTTTCTCAAAGTTCATCTATATTGTACATTATGTCAGAATTTTCTTCCTTTTTGCAGCTGAATAATATTCCATAATATGTATATATCACACTTTATTTACCCATTTGTCCACGGATGGACGGACTGCTATACAAATATCTGTTCAAGGCCCTGTGTTCAGTTATTTTGGGTATATACTCAGGAGTAGAACCACCATTCATATGGGAATTCTAAAAATGGGCCTGGTAGTACAGTTCTATATCTCCAGTATTCTAGGAGGCTGAGGAAGTAGGATCACATATTCAAGTCCAACCTGAACAACATAGGAACTTAGTGAGGCCCTGTCTCAAAATCAAAAAGAAAAAATGGACCGTGTCTCAGCATGAAGGCCCTGGGCTTGATCCTTAGTACTACAAGAAAATGATAATTCTATGTTTAATTTTTTGAGGAATAGCCTTACTATTTTCACAACAACTGTGCTATTTAAACTTCTGCCAGCAGTATATCCGAGGACTCCAGATTCTCCACACCAAACCCAACACTTGCTACTTCTCTTTTTTTTAAATTGTATCTACTCTTATGAGTAAGAATTAGTACTTCGTTGTGGTTTTGATTGGCATTTCCCCAATAGTTAGTGATGTAGAGCAACTTTACATGCGCTTCTTGGTCATTTGAATATCCTTTTTTTTTGGAAAAATGTCTATTCAAGTCCTTTGCGCATTTCTAACTGAGTTATTTTTGTTTGCTTGCTAGTGAGTTGTAGAAGTTCTTTATATAGTTTGGATATTAATCTTTTGTTAGAGATAATTGCAAATATTTTCTTCCATTCCACAAGTTGCCTTTTCACTCTGTAAATAGCCTCCTTTGCTATGCAAAAATTTTCAATTTTGATGAAGATAGGATTTCTTTTGAAAGGTTAGTAATTAAAGGAGGGACTGTGACTCAGAAGGAAGTCTGAGACAGGGAAGCTGGCAGTACGGCAGATCTGAACAGGAAGCTATCCATGGAGGGAGTCCTTGATGTTACTGAGAGCTTGCTAGATACCAAGTACTGTGCTTAGCATGACACATCCATTGCCTTGCTTCTTTCTCCTAGCAATTGTTTGTTATAAGTATCTTGGTCCTAATGTATACACAAGAAAACTGAGACTTCGAGAGATTCAATAACTTGCTATATCCCCAGCTCATTTCTTGGTTTTGATTTTAAGACAAGATCTCATTAGGTCACTAAGTTATCCAGGTTGGGCTCAAACTTGCCATTCTCCTGCCTCAGCCTCTGTAATTCTGGGGTTACAGGCCTGTGCCACTAGGCCCAGCTTGTTTCCCCTGTTTCCCTTTGATACTCAGAGACTTGCTGGGCAATCAAGATTTTGTGAATTACAGAAAGGACATTTATATATCTCTTTTTGGTACTGAGGACTGAACCCAGGGCCTTCACCCTGAGCTATATCACTAGCCTACTTGTTAGTTTATATATTATTTTGAAAAGGGTCTTGCTAAGTCCCTAAATTGCCCAGGCTGGGCTCGAATTTGCAATTCTCCTGCCTCAGCCTCTGAGAGTGCTGGTATACAGGCATGACAGACCCTTTGAAGAGAAGTTTCGTCTAAGAGAACAGGAGCAAAAACACTGGCTGTGAGGCTCAATAGCAGACACTGAGCAACCACAGGAAGAAGATTGTTTATTAAAAGCAAATTTCTCAGTGCTGGAGGAATGGCTCAGTGGTTAAAGTGCTTGCCTAGCAAGCGCTAAGTCAAGCGCTAAGTCGAGCGCTAGCACCACATAAGCCAGACATGGGAGTGCATTCCTATAGTCCCAGCACTCACTCATGAGGCTGAGACAGGAGGATTGTTGTGAGTCCAAGGCCAGCATGGGCTCCATTGGGAGCTTAGGACTAGCATAAGCTACGGAGAGAGACCCTGTTTCAAAAAAGAAGAAGAAGAAGAAGAAGAAGAAGAAGAAGAAGAAGAAGAAGAAGAAGAAGAAAACAAAAACAAACAAAACCAAATTTCTCCCAATTCTCCATTTTTTGGCTGTCTCTGGACTGATTAAATTCAGAGAAAGTGAAAAGGGTCCAAGGAAAAACCATCAAGTGATTAATAAAAAGAAGCTTCTGAATGGTGCTAAGAGTCCCCAGTGAAAGACAAGACCACAGGATGTAAATGGAAACACTCTGAAGGCTGAAATCAAAGCATTCACCAGAAACCACAGAGCTGCAGGAAGCCATGAGAGGAAGCAGCGGGCAGCCAAGGCCCAGCTACCAGCATCCACTGAGCACCCTGCCATGGGTCCAGCATTGAGCCAGGCACTCTGGGAGAACCAAAAGAATCGCAAGGCTTGGCCTATGCTCATGAGGGTAGAGAGACGGGGCTTTGCCCACAGAAGACCAGATTACCACCCAAGCCAAAAATATAGATGCTGCAATAAGGAACTCTGTTTCTTGTATATGCCAAGTGACTGGTGAAGCAAGACCTGTTTAGCATGCCTAAGAAGATCCTCCAGGTGTGTGTGTGGGGGGGGGGGGGGGTGTCAGCTGGAGCCTAGAGGAGGAGCCATGAGTGGCTGGTCAGAAAGGACAAAGAAAACATAGGCCCAAGTTGCAAACCCAAATTGCAGGGCTAGAGTTTGGGCAAGGAAGCCTAGGAAGCCATCTCTGCCAGAATGAGCAGTTCTCAGAAGGAAGTGGTGGGAAATGGACACTAGCAGAAGAGTTTGAATTCTGTGCTGCAGATTGGTAGCAAGCAGCTATTGAAGACTTTTGAATGAGAGAGTGTCATGTGTTTTGTCAAGATGTTTTGTCTGGGCACAGTACATTGGAGGCAGAAGTAGAAAGACCGAGCCTAAGACAACAATGCTTACAGGTCCTCTTGCAGCTGTAGCCACTGAAAAATGTGCTCAAGAGCTGACAAGAGTGGGCCTCCACTGGCAAAGCCAGTTGTCTCAGAAAGATTCAGTCAGTGTTACACATCCTGAGACCACAGTCTCAGTTCCCTTGGGCCCATGTAGCCCAGGGAGCTGGTCATCATTCGAAGCACATCTCAGCAAGCCTAGGCCTGTACCAAGGACAGATTTCTGGGCAGATGATATCTCTGTTATAAATAGAGAATTTGACTCCAGGTGGGAAATTCAATTTGTGGGAGCAGATGAAATCTTCTGAAACCAAGATCTGATTTCCCGAGCAAATGTCCTTTGGTCTTAATGAACAAGAGAAGGCGATAAGGAGAAAAAGAAGCTATAATTAGGACTTCTTCCTAAATAAGAAGCTTCTTGGATTACCAGGGTCCTGCCTGCAGCACCTTAACAAATGTTTCCCATTTCTGAACCATGGTTTTGGAGGCAAAGAATGCCATTAAACGCCGATGCTTCACTTAGGAATGGTTGCAAAGTGCTTTTCCGCTCTTGTTATTCATTAGCCGTCCCACTTCCCGCCTGCTCTGCCCTCCCCCTCCTTCTCTCACTCCAATCGTGCCATGAGCCTGGCAAGGCTTGTGCAGGTTGAAGAAATGAGAATTCGCAGACAGAAAGGTTAAGCAATTGACTCCAGGTCAAACATGGCAAGTTACTGACAATCCAGTGGTGCGAATGTTCTAGTCAGACCTTTCTGGGGATTATTGCTTTAACCCACTGAGATGTAAAAACCAACACCTGCTTTTCCTTTCAGAGTATATATTTTTTGTTTTTTCTTTGTCTAGTGAATGGCAATAAAAGAAAAAGAAAATTGGGTCCAGAAAAGACAGAAGGAAGGGAAATTAGTGATAGACAAAAGAAATGAATGAGAGAAACTGGCTTAATCCCTCCAGGCCTGGTTTTGCTGAGCCCTGTGTTTGGCTTAGGCAGAATAAGTATGGAAAAGAGCCAGAAATAGTTGGTCTAGGAGGCTGTCTCTGACCTGTGTGACCTTAGACAGACAGCCAATCTGAACTTCAACATCTTCATCTGTGAAACGGAAACTTTAGCTACCCTCCTTAACTTCTCCACGTTGCTGTAAAGATCAATTAAACTGTAAAATCTAGTACATGTGTAGGGGTTTATCCAGATGTACCTGGAAAGGCCCCCAGTCTCTCAAACTACTCAGCTGCCTGCCTTCCAACTACTAGTTATGGCTTTCAGGAAAGATCTTAATGCTTAACTTGGGACAAAGTGCAAATTGTTGGGAAGTTAATTCCCAAGAGTTCATTTATCCGATCTGCAGGAACCCCAGGGCTTTTGGGGAAGTGGGGGGTTCAATAATTTCCTCCTAGGGTTTTTCAAAGGACATCTACTTCTGTGTAGTGTTTTCCTTCCAAAAATCTTCAAGTGCATCATTCTTTAGTTCTGCATCTTTATGGAAAGCATCAGACCAACTTTAGATTTCCCTTTCTGTTTTTCCTGGAGGACCTTAAGTAAAGCGTTTGTGACCACCATGGCCTACCCAGGATAGAGAGCTGATTGGAGGCCTCTGCTTTTCATCCTACATATATTTCCCGTCCATCCACTTTCCAAATATACCCCTGTCCCAGTCCTCCCCAGACACAGGTAAGGGTCCTGGTGACACTGTCCCCAGCACACACTTGGACTCCCTCACTGGGAATTGCTGTGCTGGTGGCAATGGCAGTAAGCGCTTGGCATCTGACAGGATCTGTCAGCATCAATTTAAATTGGTGTTTTGCTTCCTAACTCCAGGAGGGCAAACATGCGTAAGATGCCAGCAGGGGGGAGAGAAGGAAGGCGTACAAGGAAGCCATGGGCAATTCCCCAGAGCCTGTCAATTCAGCTTCCATTCCAAGGCCTTCCTGAGACACTGGCCTCTCTGTGGGGATCCCTCTGCATGAGGGAGGTGGACAGGGAGGAGGCAGCAGCTGGGAAGCTCTCTCTAGATGCACACACACACACAACACACACAACATACAACACACACACACACACACACACACACACACACACAACAGGAGAAGCAAAAAAAAAAAAAAAAAAAGGAACAGAAAGAATCTCTAGACTAAGGCCAGGGCTGGTAGATATCGTTCCCACGAGATTGTCTTAGTCCTGGTCTCCAAGCCCTTGGCTGGCTTTGGCTACAATTTGAAGTAGGCATGTTTTGTTTTGTTGTTTGCTTGTTTGTTTGGTTTTGAGACAGGGCCTAGCTCTGTAGCCCAGGCTGGTCCTGAACTCACTATGTAGCCAGGCTAGCCTGGAACACATGGCAATCCTGCCTCAGCCTTTTGAGTGCTGGGATTACAGGTGTGTGCTACCATGCCCAGCTATTATGTAGTGCTAGGGGGTTGAACATGGGCCACAACCTTCCTAGGTAAGGGTTCTAATCACCAAGCTACACCTCCAGCCACAGATCCCAAGAATTTTTTAAATATTCATGAGCTTCAGGGTGGAGCCCAGAAATCAATCTTTCCACTGCTACCCAGGTGGTACTGACACAGCTGGGATAAGTCCTACAGCTGGGGAAATGCTTCACTAGAGCTCCACCACCCCACTCTACCACAGCCCAAGAAAACGTCCCTGGTCAGTGTCTCATTCCCTCACAGCTCTGCCCTCTGAGAGGTGACAGGCAATCTGATAGATTTATTCAGGCGAGTGCATTAATGGCGCTAATGACTTAATGTGCTGTCCATTCCAGATAACATGTGCAATTTACCAGGACCTTCTGGAGACTGGGCCTTAACCCAAAGGAGAATTTCTGGCTCATGCGGCTGGAGGGCAGGTGAACTGGAGTAAGGAGAAGGCTGGCATCACACCAAGTGCGTGGCTGCCCATATCCTTGAGGACCTAAGGCTGCAGCTGGTTCTGCAGTGAGTCCTGTGAGGGAAATGGAGCCTGCTAATAAGGAAGGCTCCCCCAATACCCCAGTAGTCCAAATTCTTCTGGTCCTTATTTCTGCTTACCATTCATTGTCTTTAACAGAGATAGTGAGTCAAACGTCAAGGCTGCCCCAGGGCCCCAATGGGAGTGTCAATCCCTTTTAGCAGGTACATAGAGCCACCAGATAAACACAGTGCATCTTTCTAGAGCTTGAATTTATGCAAGGACTTTAGAGGCACCCAGTGTTTCGGTGGTAAATCAAACACTAGTATACTGCAGAGTAGAATATAAAAATTCATGTGTTTTCAAAACAAAATGTGAGACTTCAAAAAAGTGTTGTACTTATGGCCACTTTGGCCTTGACTTTTATTTTTCTTTTTACTCTGTGATTAGGGAATTCTGTAATTTTGTTGCTTGCTTGAAACCAAAAAAAAAAAAAAGCACTGCTAATTACCACATGTTTTTGCCTAAGTGTGGATTAATTTGTCAGATTATCTAAGATGGAAACTGAGGAGCTGTCCAGGGAAGGACACTCTCAAAAGAAACCGATCTGTTGAGGGGACGCGTACCATGTGAATGCCAAGAGGAAGTCTTCTCACCCTAATACTTACTAGGTAAGTGAAAGTAGAAAAGGCTGAGGGATTTCAGCAGCCAGCCAGGGGCAGCAACAGAGACCTGGGCTTTATCCATACAAATAGCATTTCCCCTGACCCCACGCCCTCCCAAAGGAGGTAGGAACAGTGTGACCCCTAGTAAGGGGTACCCTGGTTCACCATGGTAAGGTGATCCCCAGTTCTGACCCAAGGCTCCTTCTGCCATGACCAGGCACCTCCTCAGGAAGGTTTGAGAGGGGGAAGCTCGGAGCTAGAGGTGGTGGGTCCCTATTGGCAGCCTCGTCTGAGGGGAGAGGGTGCTGCCAGCCCTGAGGTAGGCTCCAGAAGTGGGTGGTCGCAGTGTGCTGCTCATCAACTTGTTGCTCCATCCCTGGGCCTTGTGTGTCCTGCAGCTGCACCCCACTGAGCAGGCTCAGCCAGCATACAAAGGGCCACTGACCAGCCCTCTTACCCTAACTGCCTTTCCTCCCTCTTCTCGTAGGGACAACTCCTGAAATGGTCCTGCCCTTCTCAGCCCCTCTCCACCCCCTCCTCCCCCCCAGCATTCTCTCTGTCGCCCAGCTTTCCTGTAGCTCCCAGTTTCTCCAGTAGCTCGGGAACTCAGAGGGTCCCTCTCTGTTTTACCCCCACCCATCGGAGACCTGGTTGGGCTCAAGTGCTTTAGGGTGAATGTCTTGCTAAAAGGCAAGATACGGTATAAAGGAAAATTACAACATGAGTTTTCTTCTTCATCTTTCTAATGACAGCATCCTGCCTCCACCCATCCCAGGGCCGGCCTAGCCAATCTAGCAGTTCTCTCACTGCTTTAAGGAGATACACTTCAGACTTCCTGTCACTGGTGACTCTGCTTTTCTCTCCTTTACCTTTTTCTGGGTGCTAATGAGTGGATGACTATCCCCAGCAGAGGCAGGCAGCCTACTGATATCGCTGTAGAAAAGACTCACAGCCAGCCTGTCTCTGTATGCGCTCTCAGTTGAATGTGTGGAGCCATAGCATTCTTGGAGACATCATCACTCTGTAGTCAATAGGCATAGGTTCAAATACTGGATTAAACCCTACAGGCTGTGTGATCTTGTGGAAATTACTTAGCCTTTCTGAGCCTTCAGGTTCCTTTAGAATAAGGATAGCCATCATATCTACCCTTTTGGGTTTATGATGAGGATTAAATGTAATAATGCATGCAATAAGTGCCTTTAATAAGTGCTCAATACATTAGCAATAATGATCGTTATTACTGTTGTCATTGTGTGGGTTCTGCCATTCATTGCTGCATGAGTCCTGCCTTGTTCTTCTGTAAAATCAAGGGTTAATGATGTTCTTTAGTTAAGAAGATTGTAGTGATCATGAAATGAGCCATGCATGTAAAGCTCCCAGGGATGGTTGGAGGTCCTACCAGAACAGTGGAAGTACCTGCAAGCCTTGAGGTGAAGCGCCACCCTCTTTTCCTGAGAATGTCAGCAGAGCACCCAGCTCACAGTGACTGATGCCTTGGTGAAAGGCACTCAGTGTTGCTAATATCACTGGAGGCCAACACACTCTGTCCATCAATCCCTGGATCCTCAGGTAGCAGTGACTCGGTACAGTGAGGTGCCAGTGAAATCCTGCTATCTCCATCCACTCTCAGTGTGCAAGGGCAAAATGGTGGCGTTTATTAGCTTCACCTCGCTCTACCAGTATCAGTAGGAAATGGATTCTGGCTGCATCCGCTTCATTTGTTGTCCAGTTGTCATGAGATTTAAAGAAATCGAACTCTTGCTCCTCCTTATCAAATCTCCATGTGACTGGATCAAGGGTCCCAGTTTTTATATGCCAGTGTTTTATTTTACGGTGTTTTAGGACAGAGTTAAGAATACTGGGGCACCTCTCCAACCCCCCTCCTCACCCCACCGCCTCATTTCTTTTGGGCATAAAGAATACACACAGCTTGTCAAACAACAAAGCCAAAGACACAGACACTCTACCTATAGGATTCCTTCGGCGGGCAGGAGCCTTCCCCTTGGAAGCGAGAGCAGCCAGTGCACAAGCAGGCTTGAGAGCTCACTGTGACCGAGCCCCAGAGATGACACAAATACTGAGTGTGGAATTAAGCAGAGTCAGAATAAACTGGGTGCCTTTTAGCAGATGACTAAGATGCAATTTGGTTTTGAGAAAGAACTACAGGAACCATTCATGGAGACCTTTTGCATCCATTATGTCATTGAACACTCTCAATAACTTCATGAAGTAAGTTCCGCCATCATCTTCACTTCACAGGCACGTTTCAGAGAGGTTGAGGTGACCTACCTAAGGTAACAATACTAAAAAAGCAGATTATGAAAGTCACATACTCAATCACTATCCTCTGTCCGCAGTTTTCACATAGTCATTTTCCTTGAGACCGAGCCCCTGTTTATAGTCTCTTCCCCTTCACCCCACTTCTTTCCTCTTGTTTACCACACAGCAGATTGACTGGAGCCCAGCAAGTACCAGAAGAGGGCTCACCCAAATAGTAAAATGTAACTAAATTTGTTTAGGTATTAACCCAGGAGTTTTACTATAAGAACTGATACAAAGCAACATATTGGTGTCTATGCAGTTAATAACAAAGACTGAACTGGGTAAGGAACAGGGGCCCTACAGGGGATCCCAACTCCCGAGACACTACCCCAGGGAAAGCAGCCAGGGCCTGTCTGGCTGCCAATATTATTATGCATACTGGACAGCTGGTTCCCGGCTCTCTCCCAAGTCCCTGGTGATGGGGGGCTGGATCTTCACCTTTTTCTTTTGAAAGGAGTGGAAATTAGGTCTGAGTCACTTCTCTGGCTAGACGTGTATGTGTGAGTGTGTGTGTGTGTGTGTGTGTGTGTGTGTGTGTGTGTGTGTTAGCTCAGTGTGTCTGTGGGCCCACATGTAACTGTGTGTCCCTGAGATTGTGTTGTGGTCCTCAAAGCATCCTCTTGCTTGTGGGTCTGCCTTCCCGTTTGCCAGGAGTGCTGCTTGTCTTTCCCTCTGTGCGTTTTCACTTTCACTCATCTGCTTTTACTAATTCCATCAGCTTGTTTCCCAGCCTAGGCTATCCTCATCCAGATGCAGGGAATTTCCATTCCTTTTTTTTTTTTTCCAAGATAGGAACTGCCAGGAAGGAAGCGAAGTGTGCTCAGTGGACGGATGGCCAGATTTGCTAGTCAGCTACTCTACTGCTGATCCCAGCTGTGGGGAGCCGCAGAGCCGTGCACCTGGAGAGTTCCTCTGTCTGTATCCTGGAAATCCCACACAGTTTACGAGAACATCCTCGCGGCCCGCAGTGGCCCCTCAGCAGCCCTGCGGCCTCTTCTGTGGCTTTATTCAAGTGCTTCAATGGAACTGGAGGTGAGGAAACGACTCCAACTAGAGTCTTCTTTGGCCAACAGCCTCCCTTCTATAATCCAGGCACGAGGGAATTGAAGAGGGTTCACTTGTCACGTTAGAACTCCTGAGGCCCAAGTGGACTGCTGTTAAGTGTCTGTCTGAGGCTCCTCCAACACGCAGAAATTCACCACGTATTTGGCCTCACCACAGAGGCTCTTCAACTCCACTGCTTCTCCCTTCCCCGCCTCAGCTTCCTGGTTCCTCAAGCCCCCACTGAGTCTGTGCTTTCCTGGGGAAAAAGAGTGACCTCTCTGTCCTCAAAACTCCTCCTCCGAAGGGGTCTGGAGCTTGCTGAGAGACCAGGAGCTTCTCTGGAACCTCAGCTGGTACATGTTTACTATTCATAGCATGTCTAAAAAAATGTCCTGAGATCATTCATCAGGCACTGGGCTGTGTGCCTCAGCTGCTCTCCTTCAGGGTGTGCGTGTGTGCGTGGCCAGGACCCCCCTCTATCTGCTGGTACGCATACACGCGAGCACGCACCTTAGCCTCCTTCCCTTCTCGCACCCCAACCGCATGCTCTGAGCAGACCTCTGCCAGCTGGCAGGCTGCGCTGTCGCTGGGGTGGGCTCCCGGGCTGGGCCTGGGCTCTGGCTGCTTTTGCTCCAGTGCTGGGGCGAGACGCCGGCTCTGCCAGCAGAAGCCAGAGCCGAAACTCAAGGTGCGTGTACGTGTCGGCGGTGGTGAGCAGGAGCGGAGCCGCAGAGAGGGCATCCCGAGCAGAAGGCGAGGAAATAAGGGGCAAGAGGCAAGGTCGGGGGTCAAGGAATGCCCCCAGCTGGCGTTCCCGCTGCCCCTGCTTCCCTGCAGTTCTCCCCCACCCCCTTTGCCGGGCTCACTTTGGAAATTGCCTCTGCCTTCCTAGCTGCCAGCAGTTCCCGGCAGAGCCCAGCCGGAACCGACAGGTTCCAGAAGTCAGGCAGCGCGGGGCTGGGTGGCTAGATCGCTGGGTCGTGTCTTGGGAGATCTTTCCCCAGTTGTCAATTTTGTGTTTATTTTTAGTTGTGACCCGAGCCAGGAGCTGCGCCTTTAAGCAGCTTCCCCATTCCGGAACCCGACGCCGGCACTCGAGGGTCGGGAGGCGCAGGAGCGCAGAGGCCCCCAGCTCGGCGCTCGCGTCCCTCCCCCTCCTCGGCCCCACCCCCTCCCCTCCCGCCCTCCCCTCCGCGGCCGGCCGGCCGCCTCGCCGCCGCCGTCACCTCGCAGCCTGCCGCACTCCTGGAGCGAGAGAGCGACGCGCGAGCCACGGCGATGGTGCCGCCGGCGGCGCAGCCATGGAGCCCGCCCGAGGAGCCCGCGCGCGCCGCCGCCAGCCCGCCCGCAGCCCGCCGCCCGCGCGCCAGCGTCCCCTGTCCCGGGCCAGCTGCGGCCGCCCCGCCAGCCTCCACCCTGCCCGCCGCCCGGCGCCACTGAGCCCCGCGCCCGTGCCGGGCTTCGGGACGAGGGCGCCCTAGTCCCGCGGCCGCCGCCGCCGCCGAGGCGGAGGAAGAGGAGGAAGGAGAGGAGGAAGGTAAGACGCGCTGCCTTCGGGGGGGCGCGCCCGCAGGCTCAGCCCCTCCGGGGGGTCGCGGCGGGAGCCGGCCCGGGCCCGGGCCGGGCCACCTGCGCTCGGGCGCCCGGGAGCCGGGGACAGGGGCGGGGGCGCCGAGCGGCGGGCCGCCCGGAGTTTGGGCGGCGGGGGGTGGCCGGCCGCGCGCCCACTGCCCGCGAGTCCTTGGCGGCTTGGCGGGCTCTCCTTGGTCGCCGAGGTGCAGGTCGAGGAGCTGAGCGCAGGGGAGTGCGGCGCGTTCATTATGGAGCCTTTGTGTGCGCGCCAGGGCTGTGGGCACAGTTGGGAGAGCTGGCAGGTGCGGGGCCTGGCTGCCTGGAGGGGGCCACTCAGCGGAGGTGTCCGGCGAAGCCCGAGCCCCAGGGCTGCCAGGAACAGCTGTCTGAACCATGTGCGTGGCTCCCGGGGCCATGTTCACAAGCGGACACTGACGTGTGCACACACACACACTCACACACACGCACACACAGGACCGCACCACATTCCAGGCGCTCAGCCTCAGTCACCCCCATCCAAAGACAGAACACACACAGTCGCCTCCTTCCCATAGGATGCTAATAAAGCAGTCACCCAAACACTCAGAGCTACAAGCACCCCCTTCAGCGCTGCTGCTGAAGCATCCTCTCTCTCTCTCTCTCTCTCTCTCTCTCTCTCTCTCTCTCTCTTCCTCTCTCTCTCTCTGAGTGTATGTGAGTATGTGTGTTTTCTCAGTGTCCCTGAGAAACTACACAACTGCACATTACTGCAGATTCAGTACCTGCCACTCTGTCCACCCCCACAACCGATCCAACCCCCTAACCTTACTGTGGAAATCTCCCCTAGGGGCCTTAAGAACTCCAGTCTAGCAAAAAGCATGCCCAACTCTTGTGGTCATGCCTGTGTACACCTGAGCAAATGTGTTGCCTACATGTACACACACAAACACAAACCACTGTAGGGGCAAGTGCTTTACACCTCCTTGGAGAAGCAGGTGGTCCCCCCCCCCCCCCCCCGCCTGTGCCACTGCCACTAAAGAGCCCTTCATCACACTGAACGGTGGGTTCTGCCAGCTCTGCCACCTCTCCTTGGCATCTTGGCCGGGCTGCAGAGCCCTGGAGTCCACTGGGTGGTCTTAGCATCCTGTAGCTCCCAGGAAAGGCGGGGCTGCCTCTGGACTGCAGCCCCTTGAAGAAACTGCTAGAGGAGCAAGGCTTCCTTGGGGCGCCTTTTTTTTGGAGCAGAGGTTTGGGGACTCTTTGCTGACTCAGAGCTAAGCGCCAAGTGAGTTTTCCCAGCTGGAGATGGGGGTAAACGGCGCACATACCTTGGAATAGAGAGCCCTGGATAACCCAGTCTGGCAATTCTGCCACCAGAGCCCTCAGCCAGGAAACCTTAACCCTCCGTCTTCTTCCCTGGCTGTCAAGCTCGCTGCAGGAGAAGCCAGGGGAACCTAGCTCCCAGCTTCCTAGGAGCTGAGAGAGCTTTCCCGGGAAGGCTTTGCCACTTCCACGGAGCAGAGAGCTCTTAGCTCCCCACCCCCAGACCTCGACAAGACTTGGCCAGGCCCAAGCAAATATGTGATGTCTACACAATTTCATGGCTTCTTTCCTTTTCCTGTGAGGGAAACAGTTCAACCTCAGCAGCTTGGCCTGTGGGTACCCTGAAGGTAAAATAAGGCCTGATGTGGGGGCAGGGGGAGGTGAGAGGGGAGCAGGGACTAGTGGGTTTTACTGATTTTAGTAGAGACGTCAGAGTATAGCCCTTGGTAAAATCGTGACAGAGATGGCTTCGACGTCAGAGTGGCTCCTGCCCCTCCTCTTGGCTGAGTGGCTCCTCTGGGTCCCTTCCCCCACCTTGGTAGACTGTTGAGGCCAGGCTTTGCTCAGTGCTTGGTGAAATCTGATGGCAGCATCTCTGCCAGGCCAAAGTATAAATAGCTAATAAAGGTTTATTGTCTATACCTCACAGGTAACGTTTGCCATTCTTTGAAAGGAGGCAGAGGTGTGGCACCTGTGGCAGAACCCAGGCCAGAAGAATTTGCACACTGTGTTCTTTGTCTGCTCTCTATGCTTGGGCCCAAGTTGTGTGCTTGTGAGAGTGGGAATGTGGGAATAAGAGATGTAATTATGGAGGGCTTTGAGGCCCACAGAGAGAGGGCTTAAATTGAGTTGGGAGGCAATTGGGAGCCACTGCAGGATGCTGAGCAGGGAGGGGACATGATCTAAACAGAAAAGAAACACTCATTTCTGCTTGTGGTGATAGCCTCCCCTCTCTCACACCCATATCCACCACCACAATTGCTTGCAAGTGTGGGCTGAAGGCCTCCAGAGACAGAGGACCGGCCAGAGTAGTGTGTGTGTGTGTGGGGGGGGGGGGGGGGGGGGGGGGGGGGGGGGGGGGGTTGGTGGGGGGTGCATCCTAGGATCCTGTCCGTGAGCATCTCCTAGATCTGAGCCTTCCTGCCATGGCTGGGCTGTGGGTCTGAAACCAGCAAGTGTCCCCATAAGCACAACTAGTGACACTCTTGGTGCTGTGTCTTTGGACTGCAATAGAGCTTCTGTTCCAGTAGGGGAAGAGCTGGAGATTCCTAGGAGGCTGCAGGTCCCATTTTGAATGAGACAAGGGACTTCCTGTAAGTGGTACAGGCCAGGGGTCTTGAAATGTGAGCCATGTGGTTGGACTAGGGATTTTGCCATTGGTGACATTCTTTGGAATCAATATTAGGTTTAAAAAGTACAAGAAAACCCTGGAATTGCCGATGACAGCCACAGGCTGGGTGAGGAATTATGGCGTGGAGTGGAAGTGGGGATCTAAGTGAGGTAGCTACAGTCCTAGAGGTGAGGGTGAAGGAATAGAGGAGAAGCATTGGGCCAGCACTGCCCCACTGCCATAAGTCCACTTCAGACCTTGAAGGGGCATGGGTGGATGCAGAAGCACAGACTCACTTTCTGTCCCCTCACCACTCTGCATAAGCGACTGGTCTCCGTGGTCAGCCTCAGTGAGACACCTGAGGGAGTAGCCATAGTGCAACAGAGGAAGGATCTATGATTCTTCAGAGCCTCCAGGCTGATGCCATAAAATACACACGTACCACATGCATGCACGCACATGTGTGCTCTCTCTCTCTCTCTCTCTCTCTCTCTCTCTGTCTTTCAAAAATTACACACTGTACACACACATACTCCTATATGTACCTGGAACAAACTGCACAAAGTCAGGCTCTTGCAGACAAGCTTGGCTTCTGGGGGTCATGGTGTCATACAGGCCCTAACAATCACTTCGAAGGGGCCAGGGATGGTACCCATAATAGTACTGGGTGAAGACTATGAGCTTGGGTAGATCCTTGGGAGAGAGCCACACCCAAGTCAGCTTTGGTTTGTGGGTCATCCTTAAAGCCATTAACATTCACAGCAGAACCTCTGATCTGACTTCTCTCAAGGACTTCTGTTTTCCTCCTTACCATAAATTCAAAAAAGAAAAAATTTCTCTTATATTTTTTCCTGCCTTCAAAATGGGCTGGACATTGCAGCCTGCTGAGAAATCTAAGGGCTAGCAGTAAGAGAATGGGGCAGGGAGCAAGTGGAGAAAAACCACGCCATGTTTCCTCCTTTTCAGGTCCTCTTCAGCTGAACTACTAAAGAAAGAACAGTGATCTTTGGGGTTCTGTATTGTCTTCTACCCACGATAGGCACCACTCCCTTCTCTGAGACCAGGGCCCGAAGTACACAATGAAATATTACAGCCCCACGGCATGCTGGTGCCTACTTTCTGGTAGTCAGAAAATGACCTGGAAGTTGGAGTATGTGTGTCACATGGGGGTGGAGAGAGAAGACATGGAGAAAAGGGGTTACCTGTGTGTAGTTAGAAGGCCATTCACCTGTTTGTGTTAATGACCATGAATGTGAGCATATGAATGCACATTAGCAGGCTTCTCAGTACCCTTGTCACAGCTAAGAACCTCTGTCTGAGCTTCAGCCTCTCTTTGACGTACCATGTGTAGCTTTTGAAAGGACTCGGTGCTGGGTCATACTGTTTGTATCTCTTTCCACCTCATGCCCCTCCTTTGTTTCCGGCCCTGCTGGTTCTTCCTCCTGCCCCTCAGGTCTAGGTGTTCTCCAGCTCCTCTTGCTTCCTCCTTTCTTTATCAGCAGGGACGCACAGCTATGTCTGAGCTCTCCCCTGGCATCTGTCTTCTGGCCATTCCTACTTGCCTAGCCCAGACTCACCCTGCTCTTAAAGTTCCATCCTGTATTTTCAGCTACCAGATGAACATTTGCCATCAGACGATCTGCCATTATCTGTCTCATTCTCTCTCAAAGGTGACTTGCTCTTCTGACCTTTTTATTACCACAAGGCTTCTATGCTTCTAGGCTAGAAACCCAGAGCCACCTCTGACCACCCCAGTCCAGTCTGTTCTCTAACATTACCTCATCTCCACACTGCACTCATTTCTTTCCTTTCCAGTGCGTAATGCATACACCTGCCAGATTAAGATTCCAAAATACCCTTTATTTATGACACTCTGACTAACATTCTTAACGGTGATAGCTGATAGCCCGTCGGATAAAATCTTACCTCCTTACACATACTCGGCCAGGCCTTCTTTAGTGGGCCTAATCTCGTGTTACTCTTCCAGTGTGTCCTCTGTTTGTCCACTTCATTGATTCTCGCATGTTGATATGTCTCAAAAATCATTTGAGGAAATTTGTTATAACACAACTGCCGGGATCAAACCTCCTGAGCTTCAGATTCATTAATCTGGGAGCCACAATCCAGGAATGTGAATTTTAACAAGTTCCCCAAGTGGTTCTGATGCACTTTGGCCTACTTGAGAAACACAGCTTTGCATGAGTTCTCACCTCTTGCTGTGTTTCTTTCCTCAAGAGTCTCTTAAATATACCTTCTCTATATTTTTTGTACCTGTTTTCATTCATCAGTAATGCCCACTCCTCTCTGCCTATGCTCCTGTCCCATTCAAATACCACTGTATCTATCCTTCAACTCTACACTCAAATTTACTCCCTCTGTGAGGTCTTCAATCAACATTCTAGACTGGAGAGATCTGTGTCTTCCTCCTCTACATTCCTCTGGCATTCACAGTTTCTAAAATATATTTGACAAGCACATCACATTCCATAGTGCTGCTTGAATTCTTGACTCATCTATTCCCATACAGATATAACTTCCCATATGTATTTGCCTTTTGGACTGGAAGGTGTAGCTTAGAGGTTAGAGTACTTGCCTAGCAAATGAAAGGCCTTGAGTTCAATTTCCCACCACCACATAAACCAGAGGTGGTGGCACAGGCCTGTAATCCCAGCATTCAGGAGGCTGAGACAGGAGGATTACCTAGTGTTTGAGGCCAGCCTGGCCTACATAGTGAGTTCTTATTTGCATTATTTGTTCAATGAGGCAAAGCACATGGTGTTTTTCTTCTTTTGTCTTTTGTTTTGATGCCTTATATATAGTAGGTGCTCAATAAACATTTGCTGATTTGCATTAGTATTGCTTGATTCATGAGTTAGGTTCTACTATATCTCCCCCCTCCACATTAGTTCAATAAATACTTATTGAGCATCTATTATGTGCATGACACTGCTAACTGCTGTGAAGAATCTAAAAAAATGAAGGAGGCTTCTTGCTGTCATTCTCAGTCATCTCTGTATTTACAGTGCTTCATGAATAGAAAGAAGAGGTATTTAATAAACATTTCTTGAGTAAAGAAATTGATAGATGTATAAGTGAATGAGTGAGATTCAAACAGAAATAACTTAAACAAGAACATAGGGCAGTTGTGGCAGAAAAATAGGATAAGTATGGAAATCAAGGTAGGATGACAGACTGGGTTGCAATGAGTAACGATTGTCCTTCTGTCCTTCCTTCCTTCCTTCCTCCCTCCCTTCCTTCCTTCCTTCCTTCCTTCCTTCCTTCCTTCCTTCCTTCCTTCCTTCATGCTTGCCTGCCTGCCTGCCTGCCTGCCTGCCTTCACTCCTGTTTTCCTTTCTTTCTTTTGCAATACTGGGGGTTGAATCCAGGCCCTTCTCATTGAGTTACATCCCCAGCCCCCACTCTTTTTGAGTTAGGATTTCCCTGAGTTGCTCATACTGGGCTTTAACTTGGCATCATCCTACCACAGTCTCCCAGAATGTTGGGATTACAGGTGTGTCACCATGCTTAGATTTTTTTTTTTATTTATGACCATTTTCAACCTCAAAAAATAGAGAAACTAAAATCTGGTATGGTGGCTCAGGCCTGTTATCCCAACACTTTGGGAGACTGAGACAGAGGATAATAAGCTCCAGCCTAGCCTGGGCAATTTAGTGACTTAGTAGGACACTGTCTCAAAAAACCCCAAACATTCCCATGTACCCATTATCCAGGTTAAGTAATCATAAGGACTTTGTCATATTCATCTCGCTTGTTCTTTTCTTTTCTTTTCTTTTCTTTTCTTTTCTTTTCTTTTTTTGCTGAATTATTTGAAAAGCTAGTCCAAGCATCAATTATGTTATTTCATCCCTAATACTTCTTCATGTCTGTAGTAAAATGGATATTTTCTCATATAACCATAGTACCATTAACACATCTAATGAAAGTAACAATATTTTTGTATTATCTATTACCCAGTCCTTAGTTAAACATCCTCAATTATCTCAAAATTTGTTTTACAATTGGCTTGTTCAAATCCAGATCCAGAAAACCTCCACACTTTATATTTGGTTGTTCTGTCTTTTAAAGTCTTTTCAGCAGACTTTTCATTTTGACTCATTAGAGAAATCAAACCAATTCTTCTGCACAATGCCCCACTTTATGGCTTGTCTCTTATTATTCTACTTAGTCCTCTTACTGTCATTTCACTTGTTCTGCTGTCCCCAGTATTTTCTGTAAATGGAAGATAGTTTTAGACTTGCTTTGATTCATATTTACTTTTCTTTTTGCCTCTTTTTGCCCTTTTTCGTAGATTTATTAAAATAGAGTCATCCTGAAGGCAGGAAGACTGATTAAGAGGTTTTTACAATGGCCGGATGAAAGTAGAAAGAGGTGGGTAAATACCTACCAATTGGGTGGGTAAGGTGGAAAAGGAGGAAGAATCAAAGATTATTTTCAAGTTTTGAGCCTGCATAACAGGGACAGTAATGATGCCATGATATGTGAATAATGAGTTTTTAATAAGAGCAATAGGAATCAGGTATAGATTAGAGGAGGAACTTTCTCACAGTAAGAAGCCGTCTGCTCTGTTCATTCCAGAAAATTCTTGATCAATAGTACAGCTAGATATTTGAGCCTTGTAGGAAAAAATATCACAAAGGAACTCCTTATTTTCTTAAATTTTCAGCCCCAGAGTCTTAAGAGAAAGAATAATATATACACCTCTGGATAGAGAAAAAGTAATGCCAACACCTCTGTGAAGATAAGCCCATATCATGATGGGTTTTTGAGTCATAGGCTTTAGGTGGAAGCCTGAAAGATGCCAGAATTCTGGATTTCTGTTAAGTCAGCCAGTGAGTTTAGTTCAACGCTCAAGTCCTTCCTTGAGATCCCTGGCAGCCTCCACAGTATCTTCTCCATCCTACATGGAGTCTGTGTGGGCTCATAGTGTTTCTGCCAAGGTCAAAAATTGTCCAACAATCCCCAGGATATTCATTGGGCTCTGAAAAAGTCCTAGATTAATTAGGCACTTCAGTAACAAGTTGCTAGCCAGTCTAGTGGTGCAGGCCTGTATTCCCAGTACTCTGGAAGGCTGAGGCAGAAGGATCACAAATTCAAGCCCACCCCGGGAACTCAGCAACTTGAGACCCTGCCTCAAAATCAAAATTAAAAAAAAAAAAAAACTGGTGGGGGTGTGGTTCAATGTGAAGGTCCTGAGCTCCATCAGGAAGACCACACACACACACACACACACACAAAAGAACTTGCTTAGGCTATTGAATCAGATCAGGTGAAAATTACTCTCAGCTCCATCCTATCATATTCTCATTCATAAAACCTCTCCCTCTCCCCTTCCCCCAGCTCATCTTTCTTCTTGCTTTCTCTTCAGCTCCGCCCTCCCTGCTCTGTTTCTTCCAGCACACATATATTCTCAGAGTTAATCAAACAGTGGCCCCTGCAGCCCATTGTGTCTCAGATTGATCACTTAAGCAGTGTTATTGATCGTCCAGAAAAGCTTAGAAGGTGGGAGTGTTCCGGAAGCTAGGTTCTTATAGGAGATTGGCTGCAGAGGCCTCCCTGGGCAGTCTCAGCTCCTCTGCTGTCTCAACATTTTCTTGAGAAAGGGGAGGGCATGGATAGAGAAGATACTTAGCACACCCTTCCTTCATTTTGGAGTTAAGATGTGAACCAAGATGTATGGAGCACGCCTGGCCTACCCTGTGCCCACATTGTGGGGAGAAAGGGAAAGCAAAGGTCTGGCAGCTCTTCAGAATTCATCATTTAACAGAAAAACAATGCAAATTCATATGAAGCAACTAAGAATAATACAATTTGGAAAACAATTGGATGCCATATTATTTACTGTAAACAGTAAACACCATAGGGGCTTGGGAGTGAGAACAAAAGTGTGGGGTGGAACAGAGAAGAAGGCTTCTGAAGAGGTTGAACTGGAGTCAGGTTTTGTGTAACATGTGAGATTGAGAATGTTGGCTTCCAAAGGAGAGACCCAATGTAAGGGAAAGGCTGAAGGTGGGGATGGTCAACATACATCAAGGAAGGAGTAAAAGAAGTTTTGGCTGAGAGAGAGAATGGATATGGAGGCACTGTGAGAGGAAGTGCCTGGCTGAGTAATGGGCATCCAGATCTGGCGAGCCTTTAATGTCAGAATAGGAATTTGGACTTGGGGAGACCCTGGGGCGCTTTTGGGCATTTACACACAATATTTTAGGATGGTCAGTTACATAACGGGAAGCAGAATCAACTGAGATAAGAAGATGTGCTTGAGGCTAACTTGTTAGATAATATAGCTGTCCAACTGAGAGATGATTAGGGTGGTGGCCGTGGGTAGATAGGGGGTTGATCCAAAGGCACGTATGTCATTGATTTGGCTCATAAACCACAAGGTATCAAGATGTGTTGGCTTGTTTTTGTCTCATTCTCTCTTTGACCCATACCCTCAGGGCCTTCCGGGGACAGAATTTCACTGGAACTAAGATGACAATGAGTCAATCAGGTAACCACCCCAAGTAGAGTCGATTTGCACAGGGCCCTTCTTGGTATAGCCGAAGAGAGCAATGAGGAATCTGACTGCAGAATTCAATGGAGATGACAGCTAAGTGGGGCTGAATGCTACATCCCCCAACAGGGAGACTAGAGGCAGGAGCTACCTGTAACTGGTCTGTTTTGAGCCCCCCAGACCCTCAGACCTGCTAAGAATAAGGAAATGGATTTCAACTTCTCTGGTAGAATCAGTTGGAAAACTCCTCTGAGCACTTTAGAGTTGTCCCAGCGGAGGTCACACCTGTGCCTGGATATGGCAAGAGCTACCACAGCACTTTGCTGCCAGCTGGAGCCCTGGTGTTCCAGCTGGTATGGAGTCCACAGGTAGATGGGAGGGGTGACGGTAGAGGTCTCTGCCTGATTGCTTTCCTCCCACACCAGCTCGCCCCTCCCTCCTTAGCCTGCTGAATGTCAGCTCTGGGAAGGCGGCTCTGCCAAATTCCCTAGCTCTGGGTTAGAAGAAACAGTGAGATTTAGCCCTCTTTCTGTTGGATGATATGATACCTTCTAAAGATGAATGAGTAGAGTAAGTCTGCCTAGGCTGTGGGTTCCTAATCACCAAGGAAGCGCTGCTCTGGGAGCAGGACTACCCAGTCAAACAGGCCTCTATTTACTTCTGATCCAAACCCAC
Source organism: Ctenodactylus gundi (assembly GCA_004027205.1). NCBI lineage: Eukaryota > Metazoa > Chordata > Mammalia > Rodentia > Ctenodactylidae > Ctenodactylus > Ctenodactylus gundi. The sequence goes on from PVKB01001566.1 coordinate 129,636, forward strand.
TATTGAAACAGAGCAACAGATGGCTAAACTAGTGGATGAACACCCGCACGCATGCGTGGTAACACACCCCACCAGCACCACCACCAGCACCACCACCAGCACCACCATGGCTCTGTTAACCAGAGTGCCTCCAGTACTTGTCTGTTGAAGATTTCTGCTTTGGCTTCTGCTCAGTCTTTTGGCTGCTGATTTGAGGTAGTTGTGATGGTTAGGAGGAGGGTGGTTGAGAAGTAGGCAGGTGTCAAGAGTGGAAAGTGCTCGTGCAGGTGGAAGGTTACAAAGAGGGAATGGAAGTCACTGACTAGGGTAATTGTCACATTTACTAGTTTTCTTGTGGAAAAATCCTTTGGAGCCAGAAATAAGATGGCATGGTGGCAATAGCTGTCTTAGAAGTTAACCAGGTAAGTGTCAAGATCTGTCAATTTGGAAATCTACACTCACTGTTTGTCTCCCAAATATTGTTTTTAGTCTATACATTTTTCCTGCAGGTTAGTTTCAGATGTTTTGCCAGTTGACATGAAAGGAAACTGAGGTACCCAGGTGGGTTTTTTGTTTGTTTGTTTTGTTTTGTTTTTGAGACAGGATCTTGCTCTATAGTCCTGGCTGGTCCTGAATTCACTATGTAGCCCACGCTGGCCTTGACTCAAAACAATTCTCCTGCCACACCAGTTGGATTTTTAAAATAAGACTTGTCTTTGATTCTGTATTAAGATGGCCAGAACTCTGAATCTTGCTTTTGTGGGCTGGGCCTCAGAAAACCAGCCCACTCACATAGCTTGATATGGCTTGTTGAGTCACAGTGGCTCTTTTGCCACCATCAGTGAAATTGTGGAGAATGCCGACATGATTAATAAATCAAGTGTTTTCCATATTCATCTCGTCACCTATAGTCAGGCAGTCATCTAATATATAGGGAAATCACTCACTGACAGAAAAAAGATGGGACCTTTAAACAGCCCCATCGGCCTGCTGCCACCACAGTTTAGACTGTGACTTGCAAAGTCCAAATCAGAATTGGCTGTTGGGTCTGTTTTTTTGTCCCCTCACTCCCTTTAGAGCTTTCAAAACTTAGTTTAAATATAGCCTGTCCTGTTTTGGAATTCTAGATGATTGCTAGAAGTGACCAAGTCTGGCCTTTAACCTGAGTGTCAGTTCCATTTCATTTTATCTTTAAGGACATTTCTTTTAGGTTTTACCATTGTTTTAAATTCACCACAGTTAAAACCAAACCCAGGGTCTCCTTTTCAACAATCCACTTTGCACTTTTCCCCAGTCCCTGCCCTTCTTCCCTATATCTTTGTCTCTATCAATAACACCATCACTCTTCCAATGACCCAAGGGCTAAGCCTTGGAATCAATCATTCCCTCCCTGTTCCAGTCAGTCACTACCTTGTCTTGTCAATTTGCCTCTCACAGGGGCCTCATGAATGTACCCCTTCTTGACCATTCCCGCTGCCACCATCGTAACCCAAATTCTCATAATCTTGTGCCTGGATTACTGCAGTGGCATCTTAACTGGTCTCCTTGCTTTCAGCCTCCCCCTCCCTGCCGAGTGATCCTTCAACACTGCTGCCAAAGGAGTCTCCTTAAAACATCTTTCATCATGTCAGTCCCTGCTTAAGAGCCCATAATAGTGCCCTTTTGTTTACTGTATCAACAAGAAGTGCCTCTCCCTGAGAACTTGAGGTGTGCCTTCTGTAACAACTAGGATTTTCTAACACACACACACACACACACACACACACACACGCACGCACGCACACTACACATACCTCTGTGTGTGTGTGTGTGTGTGCATACACACATATATCTTGTATTGTATGAAACTTTTCCTGACTAGATGTAAACAAACATCTATGTACTAGATAGGGCACAACCAACAGACCAAAATAACCATTGCACCAAAGTCCAGCTTGGTGAACCAATATGTTTACTGGGGCTGCTGACAGGAGTATGGGTGAGGTGTTACGGGAGCGTGGATGACTCAGAGGCAGTTGCATCACCAAAAAGCCCATCCTAGCATAGACAGTTATTCATGGAAACTGTATGCTGCCTCCTGGGACCCCCCCTTTTCTATACAGATGCAGTTCTTCTCACCTATGCTGTGTGAAACTTTTCCTGAAGAGACTTGAACAGATGGCTCTTCACTTCAGGCAGGGCATGGCTGACAGACCAAAGTAATGGTCATATCAAAGTCTAACTTGGTGAACCAATGAGCTTATAGGGGTTACTTACATGAATATGGGAGAGGGGTTTCTCACTGGAGCGTGGGTGAAGGGTTACATGGGTGACTCAAAAGCAGCCACATCACCAAAAAGCCTACTGCAACATATGTGATGACTCACAGAAACTGTATACTGCCTCCTGGGACCTGCCTTCCTGGCCAGCTGCCAGTCTTCTCTCAGGGCTCACCTTTCTGAGCAGCTGCAGTTCTTTTCTCAGGTTACACACATGCACACATGCACATGCATATTGTATATATATGATATATATACATATATATAATGTATATACACATATAACACACACATAATTTGCTCGTTTGTTCTTTCAGAGAATCTTTAATTCTAACAAAGAAGGAACTTCAAATCTCAAAATAAGTTTAAACCACTTCGAATGGATAAGTTTAGCTTAATAAAAAGAAAATCATCATTTAGGTAAGGTAAAGATTTGTTTTATAGGACATAAAAAGAATGAACCATAAAATAAAAAGGTTGATAAATTAGACTTGTCAAAATTTAAAACTCGACTCTTTGAATGCCACTCAAAGACAAGCCACACATAGACTAGGGGAAGGAGTTCCCAGACGAGCTGACTGTCTACTCGGGAGAAAGATGAACACACAGAAAGTCACAATGTGAGGCGGTAAAATCAGGGCCTCTTTCCTTCATGTGTCCTCCAAGACAGAGCCAAACACATATTACAGGGATGCCCCAGGGATGCCCATGAGTAGCTGGAGCAGGGAGAACAGTTGCACATCATCCTGGCTGTGGCTGTGGCTCCCCATGGCTGAGGGGAGGGGGACCCATGCTTCCACACCAGGGCTTGAAGCTTCATGCCTTATGTAGCCAAGGCTCTGCAACTTTCTCTCCTAGATGAGGAATGATGCAGTGAGAGAGACTGAACTGACATCAAAAGGGGTGAAAGCTCGAAGTGCATAATGCCCCGGAACTCTACTGCCTCTGGTGATGTACCCTCTTGTGATGCTGTTTCTTTACTTTAGGAAGACCCTGGCTTCAAGGGAAGAGTTTTTTCTTCATCCAGGTGGCTAGAATGAGCCTTTCTTTGTACATTCTCATTAACACCAGAACCCAAAACTCTCCTTTGTCCATTATATTAAACAGAAATCTCCTATTATGACTATATTAGTCATTTACCATCACTATAACAAAATATCTGAGGCAATTAACTTATAAATAGGAAAGATTTACTTGGCTCATAGTTCTGGAGGTTCCAGTATAAGATTGGGTACCTCCACTGCTTTGAGCCTCTGGAGAAGGTGGCACATCATGGTGGGAGTGCATGGAGAAGCAAACCACTCACAACATGATCTAGGAAGCAGAGAGATGTGAAGAGACCAGGGTCCCACAGTGCCTTTCCAGGTCACCTCCTAAAGACCTCTCTCATAAGGACCCATCTCTAAAAGATTCACAGAACTTTACAACACTGCTACTCTAGAGAACCAAGCCTTTAACATAGGAACCTTTGGGGACACCACTCATACTTAAACCGTAACACTGGCCTTTAAGGACCATCTACCAATTAACTTGCCTTCCTTCTTTGCCTCACTAAGCTATCTTCTGTGGCTCATGGTTTCTCTAATTAACCCCTTCACTTTGGCTGACTGAGCCAGCCATTATACCATATCCTCAAAAACTAACTTAGAGAATTACCTGCCCACTCCCACCCCACAACAGGCCTAAGCACAGATTGGCCTGGTCCCTCTGCCATAAACACTGTGCCTGTCTCTCTTCCCATTGACCCCCACCAATGTGTCCTGCCATTGACCTCACATGCAGTCTCCAATCTTTTCGGTACTTGTATAATCATGTTGTTTTAAAATATTAATATGTACTTGGTATCACACTATCACATCAAAGTGTTCCCCAGGTATTTCCCATCTGAGCTCCGTAAACAGCATTAAGCACAATGTGTACTCTAGAGTAGGTCTTACTATTTAGGGTATTTCACAGTCTCAAAGAAACAATGTTTAATATTTCTGAAATTGAAATGCTTCTTACTATCCATAGTGCAACATCATTCAATTGACAACATTTTTTCTTTCTCAGGAAAACCTGTAACACTTGCCTTTTATAACTGATAGCATCTCCTAGTCAGTGAAATGTAGTTCTAAATTACTTAACCTCTCCAAGGCCCAGTCCCTTTATCTGCAAAATACCTAGTCAGAGGATTTTGTTGTGAGGATTCAAAGATAATATTTATTTAGCACTTTGGTGGAGTCTCAATAAATGTTAGCCATTATAATTTCCCAACTATATAAAGTATAAACCTCTCAAGGGCAGGGACAGGAATTTTCTTCTGGCAGATGGTCTGCTGTGAAGAGTGGAAAAAGTTTGCCAAACAGTGAAAATTTCAGCATTAATCACTCCTTTGAGTTAAGGCATTATCTCTAGAAGACCTCTGTTAAAATGCAAATATGTCACTTGGGAAGGTAATGCATTAACTCATTAGCATTTTTGATCCCATTAGTACAGATTAGTTTATCAGATTAACTAGCTGTCACCATATGAGCTCTCGGAACCCTGGTCGGGGGGATGGTAAAATGTGATGACTTAGGTGGGAGTAGAGTGAGAGCCCAATTTGTGTGGCACTTGGGGCCACCTCCAGTTTGCTCTTGCTTTTTTTTTTTTTTTTTGCCAGGAAGATCACAACTCTGATCTATGATAAACTCGTAAGGGTCTCAGTAAGAGGCAGAAGCACACATGTTAAGAGACCATGTTGAGTTCAGAGCGATGAGAAACCTTGGAGATTGTCTAATCCTGTCTTTCACATGAGTGTGACCCTCCTCAGTAGGACATTGTCTCCTAAAGTCACCCATTACACTGTTGAACAAGATTTGTTAGGCTGTTCGCTGGTTTTGAGCAGAAAATAACTTCTTTTTTCCTTCTTCCTTCTGGAAACTCTTTTAAATTATCAGAATATAGCTAGTGCGTTTTCTCGAGTCTGTCTTTTGACTTTTACTTCACTTGGGGGAGCAAGCTCTACCCAGTTGTTCAGTGCCTCTCTTTGTGATGTGGTTCCACGGCTGAGCACCTTAGCTTAGAGGCCCATGAACCCAGTGAAATTTTGTGAACATCAGCTATAGCCCCTAGCTGCCTTGCTTCAAGACTCATAGACCTCCGTAGTGGTCCATAACCTAGAAGAGGCCTCAGTCTATTGGCCTTATAACATTTTCATCAATTTCTTTCAGCAACAGTCCAGTTTGTGCAGCTGATTTTTCAGGGCCCTTTCCAAAAGTGATCCTAGTACTTCTGGTTTCTCTTTTTAATTTTGAGACAGGATTCAATATGTTGCTCAGGCTGGGCTTGAACCTGTTATCCTCTTGCCTCAGGCTCCCCAAGTACTGGCATTACAGGTGTGTGCCACCATGCTTGGCAGCCCAGTAACTTGCCACCCCAGTATTTGAGTTTCCAATCGAGCGAGTGAAAACATGTTGTTCTCAGATAATCAGCTGTTTCTAGGGTTAAGTCACCCTATTAAGAAGAGCACTTTTGTACTCCCTCAGCTCAACAGATTGAAGAGCATATCTGCTATTTTGAAGGAACCCATTTGATCAGGCTGTGTAGTAGGTTAGCAGAGGCGTGGTGTAAATGAACACAGCCTTCTATTTCTCTTCAGTGCCTCCATTTTTCTAATTCTGTGCACTGTAAACAAAGCATTGCTTCATGTACATATGAGGTATGATCAAAATATGGTGAGTATTTATATATTTTTAAAATGTGTTACAGTAGGAGACATATTGCCATTGATCCCCCTCAGAATACTCCCCTTCCCTTTGAGCACACCTATTCCATAGTCCTTACTGCTTTCTGAAATAGTTCTAAAGTCATCTTTTTGTGTGTTTGGTTGTATTCTTATGCCTGCCTCAGTGTCCTTAATCCATTTGAAAAGTTTGTTTTTAATGGTCGTTTTGACTTTAGGGAAGACATAGAAGTCTCTGCATGCCAGATCCAGTGAATAAGGTGATGAAGACACAATATTATGTCTTGGATCTGGGATGTCCCCCAAAAGTCTCTGTATTTGAGAGATGATTGGACTGTGGGGGTTGATTGTTTCAGTGGATGAATCCACTGGATTCGTTGATGATTTCATGGGCTGTTAAGAAATGGGGCCTTGGGGGACAGGAATCACAGAGGGCGTGGCCTGGAAGGACGCATTGTTGCTCCAGCCTCTGGCTTGTCTTACTTTTCTTTCTGGTCATGATGAAATGAGCAGCTGTTCTCTACCAAGTCCTCCGCCAAGCACTTCCATTATTGCCAGCTGACCTTGAACAGACTGAGCTCTCTAAACTATAAGCTAAAATAAACCTTTCCTCCCTTAGGTTGTGTGTGTCGGGCATTGTGTTTGAGTAACAAGAAAGGGACTAAAGACACACACTGTGATGTTTTTATTTGACAGAAATTGCCATAAACGTTTTATCAACGAGAAGTGATCAAAACATATGGTGAATGTTTAAATTTTGAAAAATCACCATAAAAGACACATGCTCATTAATCCCTCTCAAAAATGCTCAAAATATTCTCCTTCACTTCATATATACTTAGCCCATCATTCTTGGAAATGTATCCTTCACTGTATTGGGTTTTCAAAATTTGAACATTCACCATAATTTTCAATTATTCCTTATGCATGAGAGAGCCTAGCATAAAGACCCATGCTCACAAAGAGCTCTTGACACATCAAGCTCAGGGGGCTTCTGAGAATAGAGTTTGGGGGACTGGTAGAACAAGTGCAGAATAAAGTCACAAAAGCCAAGTGCTTTGGAGAGGACCGGATATCAAACATGAGTTTTATATGAGAGAAAGACATGTCTTGGAGAAATAGGCTTCCTTCTATTTTGTCCATTCTAGTCTCCCAAAAACAGCCCCCAGAAAGCTAAGTCTTAAAGGCACTTGAAAACTATAGGATAAGAGATTGTAACTCTAACGTGATATATACATGCACAAAGTACTTTAAGTTCAATGTAAACATTATGTATCTTATATATACATATTAATAAAATAAGGAAAATATTTAAAAACTACAGGATAGATACAGGCCAATTGGCAAATGACAAACACTTGTAATGTGTGACATGAGGCAGCATACCACCAGGGTCCTCTCGTCACTAATATCTTTCCTGTAGCCTGGTAGTTGACCTAATGTAACTGTCACTGCCTTCTCTTATTGTACGGCTACCTGGCTTTCCCTCCATTTCAATCAATTTTTTAGATTTAGATATAAAGGAGTATTATGTAAATACAACTAAGTTAACTCAGAGGGGATATACTTCAAATAAAGCATTAGTCCTCTGGGCTGCTCTACCAAGGAAAGGAAGGAAGGGAGGAAGAAAGAAAGAAAGATTGATTCTGTGGCCCAATATATTCAAGAAATGTTCTAGTTCCCCCTTAGAGCTTCAGAAAGCATACTAGCATATTCACGACTCTGAGAAGTCCTGCAGTAGTGAAATTTGCTAAAGTTGCCAATATATATTTAGCCATAGATTACCATCCCCCTCTTTTCCTCTTCAAATGCATCCTATTAGCATCCACATAAGAGCTTTGGAAAATTCAGCTTTCAGTTATGATCCACTATTTCACACCTGGATACACAAATGACACCATCTGTGCACCCAAGGTCCTGCAGAAATAGGACAGAGGCAGGTGGACTTTGTGGTGAGGAGATGGTACAAGACTCTTGGGACAGAGAGAAAGCTCTGGGAGTCTGGAACAGAGAATCTCAAAATGGCGATGAGAACAAGATGGGGTAGTAGACACCAGCTCTCCTTGCTTCATGTTTGTTCACTGGCCAGTCTTGGTGGGTGCCAGACTCTCAGCTTTGAGCCAACAATGAAAGAGCAGAGTAGCACTGGCTGGGCATGGATCCTGCAGGGCCATTTGTGGTCATTGGCTTCCCAGCTGGGGCCTTTCCACTTTCATTCCTTGCCCCGCTGCTCTCCATTTCCCTCCCCTGGGCCTCTGGCACATTTTCAGTTTCTCAGTCTACTAGTTGATCCATTTCATTTGGGTCTTTTCTCTTCAGTGGGACTTTGAGGAAGCTGCTGCCAGATGGAAAACAAGGAAGATGGGTGGGAGATAAGGCAAGGGAAGGAAGGTGACCTCTTCTCTGCAGGGTGTGTTTGTTTTCCCTGGGTCCTCAGAGCAGGGGTGGGCCTTTCTGCAGTCATCACTTGGCCTTGAGGACATACCATCAGCACCTCTGGAAACAGAAGACTCACTTTACACCAATGGGATCTAGAGGGGCTGGCGTTCAGAAAAGCCAAGTAGGCCATGTGGTTTACAGAGAGGTGTGAGTCTAGCTGATGGCGTTCAAATTAACTCAGTTTGAAAGGAAAAAAAAAAAAAAACAGAGAGACAGAGACAGAGAGACGGGGGAAATAGAGACAGAAGCAGACACAGGATCTCTGCATGTGCTTGTGTGTGCAAAGGAGAAACTGCAAAGTTGGTGAGTGTTTCCTGCCCAGGGAGGCCTAGAGGGCCTGGACTTTTGCAGGAGTACATCAGGGTCACAGAAGTGACTTGTCAGTAGGGACAAGTTTTCTGTAGTGTGATAGCCCTTTCATCATCAGTAAAACTAATGAACCGCAGGACGATGGAGCGGGGTCAATTCTTACCATACAAGTGTGTGTGTGTGTGTGTGTGTGTGTGTGCGCGCGCGCGCGCGCGCACGCGCGCATGCGTGTACATACATGCATGTGTATTGACCTTACTGCCTTGAGCAAGAAAGGGTTTGCTGGTACTGATAACCCCAAGGAGCTAATCACACCTACTTTGAATGTCTCTAATCCCAGTGACTCAACGTCTTCACTCACTCCGCAGTTTATTCAGCTGCCTAACTCTGCATTAAGGTTAGGAAATGGGTTTTTTCTCCCTCTCTCACTAGAATCTTTCTATTTTTAGATATGAAGAGCCCAGGCACGCACTCACACACTCTCACTCTCCCACGCTGAGGTCTGCAATAGTAGTCCATGCTTCTACTCAGACAGAGACTCCCAGAGTTTGCTTTACACCCTCAAAATATCCTAACCCGCTTGCATTTTGGATACCAAATGCTCCCTCTAGCTCCAGGACAGGATTTCTTGTTCTCTGACATATTTGGATACGTTTTTGCTTTCCTTGTCAAGATAAGCTTTCCTATCTCACTTTTTGATTTCTCCATGTCTTTTTGTCTGCAAAGACCCACTACCCAGAAACTACCGAAAAATTGATAGATACCCCATTCCCATCTCAGGCTTCCCCTATCAGCACTTGGGAAGGAAATGGTTGGCTTGGTACAGTACAAGGGGTACAGCTTTGCCTACTGCTTTTGTGGCACTGGCCTCAATTTAGGGAAAGTGAAGAAGACACACCTAATTCCACGAGATTCAGTCTGCTCCCTGGAATCTGAAGCGAACATTGTAAGAAGAATGGTCTTCAAGATTTCTCTGGATAATCTGACTATAAAACCCTAGAAAAGCAGGTGTACACACCTAGTTGTCTCCAAGAAACATCAAGGTTTTCCGGGTAGGGTAAAATCAGGAAACTGGCTTATGGGTGTGAGAGTTATATAGGGTGGGGCCATATTGCGGTAAGGATTATGAAGGGGACTTTGGATTGAATTAGTAGGCATTGAGAAACTGATAGCCTTTCAGCAAGAAAATGAAAGGAAGAAAAGAAAGGAAATAATCCTGATACTTTCTTATAACCAGAATCCATCCTTCTGCTCAAAATATGATGGGTCCCCAAGATTAGCATGCTTATGAGCATGGTCTCCAATCCCAGCTCTGCTGCTCACTAGCTCTGAAAATGGATAGGTAACTTCACTTCTCTGTGCTTCAGTTCCCTCTTCAGTATAATGGAGCTATCGTGAGGATTAAATATACCAATAATTGTGAAGTGCTGAGAACAGTGCCTGTTATGTAGTACTGAATAACTTTAGACTTAAAAACTCAAGTACACATCTAAGTAAATATCCGGGTGTCTAGGGAATAATTCAATCAATTGTGGCGTGCCAGAAATAAACTGCTACACATCTAGTTAAAGCCATTCTTTTTGTTTAAGTATTTCAGGGCATAAATCTACAGGATCTAAAATTTGCTTTAAAGTACTACAGCAAAAAAACGGCAGGGTGAAATAAAATTCTATAACAGCTGATAGTTATTAGAAGTGAATGATGTATCTTTGGGGTTCATTATTGAAAAGTAAAATAAAATACACTTTAGGTATCAGTAGTGAGAGAGGAAACTGGTAAGTTTGTGCCATGAATGTGGACTATTCTGCTCAAGATTTAATCAGCTCAGGATTTTAAGAAGCTGTGAGCATTGTCTGGGCTCAAAATGAGGTGTATACAGAGTAAGTTTAGGTCCTATGCCCCAACAATCTTTTCCATTAGTTTCCTATCAGCATCTAAAATTCCTACTGCTCCTTAGTAGCAATCTGGAGCCTCAAGCATTTTTAACAGAATTAGGGTATGCTCTTATCTGGCAGTGGAAAAAGACTGAACATGAGGCCATCGCTCATTTTCACTTGGGATAAAGCAGAGCTTTGAAGGAATGGACACCGGATGGCATATTAGTTACCTATAGCAAATTATTTCTAAATTTAACTATTTATAGCAAAAATTTAACATCTTACCATTTCTGTGGGTCAGGAACCTAGGCGATTCTGCCTCAGAGCTGCTCATAAAATGGTTTTCAGGCTGTGGGTTGGGGCTTCAGTATGTAAAAGGCAACTCGGCTGATGGGTCTTCCTTCATACTCACTCATATGATTATTGGCAGGCTTCCCGTGTGTTCCTCCCAGGATGTGGGATTGAGAGCTTTGCTTGCTGTACTATGTGGGCCTATTAAGCTGCTCAGACATGGCAGCTTGCTTCTTCCTGCATGGGGAGAGAGAGAGACACAGAGGCAGAGAGAGTGCAAATCAGTCCAAGGTAGAAGAAGCAAATCTTTTTATAGTCTTATCTCTGTAGTTGTATCTCAAAACTTATATCATATTCTATTCGTTAAAAGTATGCATCACAAATACATACTAATAAAAGAATAGAAAAAATGAAGAAAAAACAGTAGGCCACTAGGTCCAACCCAGGTTCTGGAGGAGGGAATACACAAGCATGTGAATACCAGGAGGTAAGCATTGTTTGGGTTCATTTTAGAGGTTGCCTACCAAAGACAGATTAGTAAAAGGCCCTAGTGAAGTAGAAAATTCAAATTCACTGACCGATGAAGGACCAGGCTAAATAGACAGTAGAAATGTTAGCCAAGGGTGATGGGTACCCAGAGGACAAAGAGGGAAACTAAGAAGTGGCTGGACAGTATTCGGAAGGTGTTCGGCCAACATCTGGGTTTGCCAGAGTCCGTGGACCTTCCCTGAAGTCAGGCCCAGATTTATCTTACAGATGTTATCACCTGCTCTGCTCTTCCCACACGGCCTAGCCCTAAGCTGTGGCCAGAGAGAGAGGAGGAGCTGGGATGAGGCCCAGGAAGTCCAGGGCAGCAGAAGCAGGAGAGGGGAATGCAGGTTCAGCAACTGCATTTGTTTTCAGTTGGAAAAGTTGTTAATTTTAGCTGCACACAAGGGGCTGAGGCAGGAAGGTCTGTCGTTTCTGCTGAGCTGGCCTTTGGCTGCCTCCCACGGGCCGCTGCCGCCTTGTCAGCTCTAAACCGCCTTGCACGGGCTGGTGAGCTCTGCTAATAGCAATGAAAGGCTCTGTGGGCTCCGTTAGGCCTGACAGATCTGAGCCCCGGGTAGAGCGGCCCTCCTGGCCAATGCAAAGCAGTGCCGTAGGCTAGCAGCTGCTTGCGGGCACGCCCTTTTCCTTTTTACCACTTCCACATTCTCATTCTGGCTCTACCAATTGTGGGTTTTGTGACCTAGGGCAAGTCACTTTGTTTCTTGGTGCCTCCATTTCCTCCTTTGCAAAATGGATGTAGTCTCCATCTGGCAGGGTTGTTGCGAGAAATCAGGAAGCTCATGCAGTGTAAAGCACCAACACACAGTAGCTGCTCTTACCCTGTACACACAGCGCTGACTCAGGGCACTGGGCCTCAAAGAGGCGTATCTCCTCTGGCACAGGACTGTTTCCTCAAACTGCCAGAAACCCTTTCTGAGTCTAAGTGTCTTTTTAAGTAGAACTTTCTGTAGATTACATGAGGTATGTACTCTAATAATCTCTAGTTTATGGAGGCTTAGAGAGGAGAAATGACTTGCCCAGGAGCACATAGCTAATAATAATTAGCAGAGTTGCAACCATTACTCGGCTCCATTTGTGGTTCCAAGTCTGACCTTTTTCTGTCCGACACCACAGTCCATTGGCCTTCAATGTGATTTCAGAATGAGATGGAGGTAGGCAGCAGTGCCAAGAGGTTGGCTGCAAAGACTTTGGGTTCAGATCATGTAACCTATCGGAGTCTCATAAACCTGACCTTGAAGTGAGGTTTCTACTCCACTTCCACATAGCATGGCCAGGAGCAGAGGCTCTAATCCGTGTAGCAGCATCCTTTTCCCCAACATTCACATATAGTTTTCTACCAAATAGCCTTTCAGATCCATTTTCCAAGTCCAAGAAACAGATGTGAGTGTAAATCCTAGTTCAGAAGGCTAAACCCCAACAGCACAATCTTCTTCCCAGAGAGGCTGGTACGGTAGTCCTTCACTGTTACTTACTATGGGAATGTTGGTGCCTGTGTCAGTAGGTGGGGATCTGGACTGGCCGCAACTTCAGGCCTCATCGTGAAGCTTAGTGCAGCTCTGTCTTTATCTGTAAGACATGCAGAGAGGGAAGAGCTTGAACTGCTTGAGGTTCTTGGGGCTTGAGACAAAGGACTAGGGATAGAGACTTCAGAATTGAGGTGGTCTGGAGACAAGAGGCTAGATGAGGCGTGTACTGGTCCGAGAGGCAGAATGAGGAATAAAAGAGAAAAGGCACAGGGGTGGAGAGAAAAGGTAAATGGAAGGGGAAATTAGAAAAACATTGAGACATTAAAAGTGAAGGAAAACTAGGAGGGTAAACTCAAAGAGCAAAAGGGAGAGAAATACTAAAACAGTACTTCCAAAATTGCCAAAGAGGAAGAACTTGGAATCAACAGTCTCATTGGTAGAAGGGTTTGGAGGCTTGTCTGGTATGTCTCTTTGCACATGTTTTTTACTTGGGCTGCATATTTCTTGAGAGTAGTGTGCGTGGGGCCAGGTGATGCCAGGGTTTAATGGAGAAAGGTTGATTCCTCCCCAAGCCACCCTTTGGTACTACTGCCAGTAATCAACATTTACAAAATGCCTGCTCTGTGCCTGAGAAGATGAGGTTGAAGAAGATCGAATACCAGAAAGTAAAGAAATGGGAAAAAAGCAAAGGAGCCGAAGGTTGCAATAGGTTAAACCATCCTGGCAGAAGTAGCGATGGGGGCTTTGTGCTCTGCAGCACAAGGAAGACAAATTGACTAAATGAGGCCTGGAATGGGAGTCTCCAAGAAGAGAATAAATCTGTATCCCAGAATCTCATTTTACAGAACTATCAGGCCCTTATGCACCAATGGTAGGATGGGCTCTGAACTTAGTAGAAGACACTGAATGCATCTGAATGTGTATTCGTGTGTGTTTATGTGTGGGTGTGTGTGATTACAGAGAGGAACATTGTTCTCTTCTGGCATGCAAAGGCATAACATATCCATGAATAACACACGTGAGGTGTGTGTATGTGAAAGTGACTGTGCTCTCTGCCTGGTATCCTGATGACTGTGAGTGTTCACTTGGCCGATAAAGGCCACCTTCCTCCCATCTCTCTCCCCTTCCTTAACTATTTTCAAGTGTCTGCTCTGCCCTGTAGAAGGGGGCCCTTGGACAGGGCTGTGTTGTTGTCTCCTGCAGTTCCTCTTTCCTCTGCCCCAGCCTTAGCCTGAGCTGCTGTTTCCTCAACAACATCCAAATAGGGAAGCAATCATTGGTTTGAGAAGAATTTCCGAGCCAATGAAATGTCAGCTCAGCTATTGTTTCCAGAAGCCTAAAGGAGAATTATCTATAGATGGAGCGAAACCTCTCTTGACCAGAATTTTTGAGAATGGGCAGATAATAACACAGTCTTCTGATGAATCAAGGGTTTTCATTTTGATTCATTGATGAAATTCTCTGTAAAGTATGAAACTTCTTTCTTGTCTTAGAATATGAGGCCCAGTAAAAAATAGATTCTGTGTTTGATGACTGAGGATCTTGTTTTCTAAATATCAGCCCAAACGTTTCACCTCACAGAAAGGTGGTATGATGTAGCAGGCAGAACACTGAGTCCTAGGAGTCGGTGGGTTTGGTTTGCATTTTTAGTGACGCCACATACTAGCAAGCGACTTTTAGCAGTGGTCTGTTCTTCCTGAACCTCGATTTCTTTGCCTGTAAAATGGAGTGGTTATTTTTATAATATGGAGAAAACATAAGTAAAAATGTGGACTAAACCCAGGCCGTCTTTTGAAAATTACCTGTTTGGATTATTGTCTTGTGTGGGTTTATTTTGTTATTCTTCGCCTCGTGCTCCCCACAGCTAAGTGAAGAAGAAATGCATATGATCAATTGATTGGCTAACTATATCAAATTTTTGTTGGCTGAAATTTTACTACCTGTCTCCTTTCCTCACTAGAATATTAGCCCTTAGTGACGTGCTATGTGTGTCCACCCAAACCATTCAAACCCTCAGCTCACAGTTCAAACACTTCACCAAGATTTGTCATGTTCAGTGCCAGTACTGATGCCTTTGTCACTACACCCTTGGGTCTGGCTGCAGGTTCAAATAGTACCCCTGCTCTGACATCTCTGGCTCTCGGTGAGTGATAAAGTGGTAGCTGCTATGCCTGATGTCATTATTCTTTGGGGGCCACCCAGCAGCTGAAGAAGAAAGTTGAAATGAACACAGGCTTTCTAGTTCCGTTGTAACTGCAGGAGTTGTATGCAGAATCATGTTAGATCCAGAAGAGGCCTTGCAGATTAGGAAACTGAGGACTAGCAGTTCTAATCAGGCCACGTGCAAGGGGCCCTCATGACACTCTGCTGAGCAAAGAGAAGGGAGGCAGAAAGGAAAACGCTGAGCTGTGTAGTCTTAATTCAGTCCCTTCCCCTACCCTCTCCTACCTGCCCTTTGGGTAGGACTGCTTTACGTATTAAGCCAAGGGTTGGAGATAAAGCACAGATGACCACTGGCATGGAATCCAGGTGTAGGAGACTTGGGAGTACTTGGGGTCTTGATAGAAGAGATCGAGGGTGAGGGAAGCACCCTACCTAGGACAGATAGGGACCGAGGGAGAGAGGTGGTGGTGGTAGTGGTATCATATATATGCGTTTTTTGTTTGTTTTGTTTTTTGAGACAGGGTCTTGCTCTGTAGCCCAAGGGGCTCCTGAACTCACTATGTAGCCCAGGCTAACCTTGGATTCGTGGCAATCCTCATGCCCCAGTCTCCCAAGTCCTGGTATTATAGGTGTGCACCACCACACCCAGCTTATGTGGTGCTGGGGAATCGAACTCAGTGACTTGAGCTTGCTAGGCAGGTGCTTTAATCACTGAGCTATTCCTCTAGCACCCTATATGTCTCTTCTTAAAGATATCTACCCTACTCCCACGTTTTGCTTAAGGATAGAGGTGCAGGGTGCTGGCCTTGCCCCAGGGAATACCTTTGGGGCCACGGGAAACAAGAGTAGTCAGCAGCTGGGTACCCCAGGGCTGTTGGCATTTGGCTCATTGATTGTGCAGGCAGAATTGAGCTCAAAGAGAAGAGCACCTACTGTGGAGAGAACTGTGAGGGGAGAAGTCAGGCAAGCAGCTCACCCAACATAGGGCTGTCGTACAGAAATATTCTCATCTGGATGGTTCTAGAGAAGCAAGTCTGGGTAATGATAAACTATGAATTTTATGCATGAGCTGAGAATTGAAAAACTTCAGCCCCAAGCTCTCGGCTAGCATCTGAGCCAAATCCCACTCGCACAGCATTTAATCAGCTTCCTGACAGATCCCAGTAAAAGGGAGATGAATTTACGAGATTGATTAGCTAATACCCAAGTGCTGTGCTTACTTCGTGATCCAAAAGCACCAGGCTGAAGCCTCTAGACTTTCTGCTGCTCACATTTTGCAGCTGCTCCAGTGGCAGGTGGGCCTGGGGACTGGCCCCTGGAGAGGGAAACTGAGCGAAGTGCTCCTAGGCTCACTCCCCAGTCTTGGGTGCTCCCCAACATTAGATGCATCTGGGCCTTGAGAGAGAGTTTTTCTCATCTTTGCCCTCCACCTCCTATGATGGCCTCTGCCAACTGATTACTCATCACCACCTTATGCCAAAGATGCCCTCTCCAATCTGAAGTCTGCCGGTCCTTCAAGACTTGACCAGAGCCTCACCTTCTCCAGGGAGCCTTCCCTGAGCTTTGAGGAGACCTCACTGAGTTTTCCTTTCTCCTGCTCTAAAGGGTCATTATTGTCCCAACCACAGATAATCACAGACGGTGGTTAGAACTAAGCCAGAATTGAGCGAGTTCCATCTAACCACATTTGTAGTTGCTACATTTATTTAACTGCAGAAGTAACACATGCTCATTATAATGACTTAAAAAAATACAAAGAGATAGAGAGAAACAGTCTCCCTCTAAAGTCCAGTGCATTCCATATCTTTAGAAAACCAGTATTGCCAAGTGAGGCTCAAGGAGGAACATGACTTTTCCAAGATCACACAGCTTGCTAGTAGTCAAGCTGGGAATAGGACCCAAGTGCCCAGGATCCCAGTTCCCAGGCCAGTGCGGTTATGGTTTATTTGCCTCCTGAGAGTCTTGCCTCCCCAACTGAATTGTAAACTCAACTAAGGGGAAAAAAAGACCCATGTGTTCTGCCTTGCATTTCCCTCAACACCTAGCACAGTTTTGAGCATCTGGTCCAGGGTGTTTAGTAAATGTTTGTCTCCTCGTTTTAAATCCTTTCTGAAACAAGACACAGTATAAATAAAGAAAAAGAAAATGTTTGACTCAGTGCCTGGCTTCGCTAGACTGTAAAGCTGAGCCATGCAATCATACAGAAATTGATTGTTAAGATGGCTGGGGGAAAAGCAGCCCAAAACTCAAGTGATTGGTGACTGTGTGCAGGTATCTGGAGGCAGAGACAGATGCAGAGACAAAGCAGCCCAACTTTGTGAGGGGCTTTGTACCCCATGTTAAGCCAGCAGAGCTGAGACGTGGTTTAGGGGGGCAATCCTGGAAGCAGGAGGTCCTTCGGCACCCCACTAAGTTCTTTGGCACCTGTCACACACACAAACCACTCCCCAGCGAATGGCCAAATGGGCTACTGCAGTCCCTGCCCTTTGTGTACTGCTGAATCCCCCTTTGGCTGTGGTCAGGTACGTCATACTCCTGTCTGTGTTTCTGGAGAACCTTTTATGGGCTTTACATTCCTTTGTGGAGCCACCGTGCTGGGATTTGTATGGATTTATTTGATGTATTTGTTTATTGCTATTGTGAGGATAAAGGTAGTTGGGCTGGGTTTAAGGCCATTGCTTCCACCCATAGGGACTATTTCCCTGTCCTGGGGAGCTGGGGATGAGTTGAGGGTGGTCTGTGGCCTTATTAGCTGTTCTGGAGGCAGGACCCTTGGGAAAATCATAAACACTAATTGAAGTTTTGAGCTGAAACAAGCTTTCAAGATCATCTGACAAGATCGTTAATGCCTCATATTTATGTAGCACTTCGTAGTTTATGAAATAACTAGATGTGACTCATTCCTCTCACTCTAAGTGTAGAACTCTTTGTTTCTTTGAGAATATTCTGCCAACTGGAAAGTGGATTGTTGTTAATTTCTCAGATGTGAGAATGGCATTGTGGTTTGTGTAGGAATGTTCTAAGTTTTAGATGAGTGATGAAAGATTTAGAGGTCTAATTGTCATGATGTTTGAAACTTTAGAATGGTATGGGGCCTGGGAGGATGGGTGAGCCTGGAGCTTCTGCTTGGGATGGTGAAAAATTCTGAAGATGGATGGTGGTGCTCAACGTTGTGAAGGAACCCAGTACTACTGAACTTAGAATAATAAATATTATCTTACATATATTTTACCAAAATTCTATATGAGGAACAGAGGGTGAAGAAGCAAAACTGGCAAGAATTTTAGTAAATGTTGAGTCCAGATGATAAATATAAAGGTAACCTCTATATTTGTTTTAGGGCCACCTTAGCTGTTCTGTATATTTGAAAATATTCATAACATAATGTAGGGAGGGAATAAAAGAAATTTAGTGTGGATGGGTTTATGGAGAAATGGACCCGTCACTATCTGTAGCAGCCAAAGATTGTACCGAACATGAGCCATGGGTCCCAAGAACAGGGGGAAGACTGGGGCACAGTGATAGCGAGGAGACAATGACTGGGTGGCAGGGCATTGCTAGTCCATTGACAAGTAAGATGGCAGAGCTGAGCCAGTTGTTTATTCTGATTTATTATACAAATTGGGGTGGGTGGTAGGAATGTGCTACATAGAGGATACTCAGGTTGTGACATAACCCAACTTGTAGGGGTATTTCAAGATTTCTGAGTTTCTCAGAGGTAGATTATCCACTTTCTGCCTCACACCTTCTACAGGCTTGTCAGTTCCTTATGAGTAAATAAAATAGAGAAACAGAAGTAGCTGAAAATCTCTTCGGTTTGTTTATTTTTAATTTTAATTTATTTTTATTTACATATCACCTTCCTTTCCCCTTCCCATCCTCTCAACCACCCTCCACTTTCTCTTTCCCTTTCCATAATGTCTATTTTCTTACTTCTTCTGTATCATTTACAGTTTTTATCGTTTGGTCTTCTCACATTACAGAAACCATATGATATTTACTTTTTTGGGTCTGATTCATTTCTCTGAGCCTAATGTTCTTAAGGTGCATCCATTTACCTATAAATGACCGAAATTTGTTATTCTTAATGGCAGAGTATATTCCATTGTGCATATACCACATCTTCTTTATCTTTGGTTCATTTAAATTAGCTTTGTGCCACCCAGCTCCACTCTTGAACTCTAATCAAACCACACATTGGCTAGGTAGAATCAGAAGTATTCTCTGAAAAGTCACCCACAGTAGCTTGATGGGCCACGTTTTGGTAAGGACACATCAATTGGAAGCGCCTGTGACCCAATCAACCAGCCCCACCTCTGTGTGTGACCTGTTGGTCTTTTGAAGCTTTGCTGGTGAAGGAAGGGAGGGGGTCTGGCCCAACACCAAGGCCTGCCAGATGTTCTTGCCTGGAGTATGAAGGTGCCATCCATCTCACAGGCCCAATAGAATGGACCTGAGGGTCAGTTACAACTAAACAAGTAGAGCTGTTAGGTTGGAGTGCAGCCCACAATCACATGGTGAAGGGTAATTTGTGAAGATTACTTCATTCTTGTTTTTGTCTCTTCCAAGCTTCAGCCCTACCACTCAGAAAGGCCTTTGACCCTCCCAGCACACAAGCAAAAGGGACAGGGAGTTCATTTGCATTTTTCCTTGGCCGGTATTTGCCTAGTGTCTACATTAATCACCATAAAGTATAAATGCCACCAAGAGGATGAAACAAATTAGAGAGACAGAGAACTTGAGAGAGCAGTGGGGCCTAAAGGAGAAGAGCTGACCAGAATGAAATGAATCCTTGGAGAATCTCCTGAAATTCTGGGACTTCACCTCTAGAAAATCAAATCCCCTTCCAAGTCATGTTTGATGGTCATGTTCCAAAATACTTGAGTCTGGATCTAAAAGAAATCAGGCTGTGAACAAGGGCCAATACAGTGTACATCTAACACATGAATGTAGAAGGGAGATCAAATAGGCTAGAATAGGCCAGAATGTTTGAAATTTTCTTTTTGCTAGTTTCATTTCCTTAATTTTGTACATAAGTGAACGAAGACTCAATGAGAGGAAGGAACTTACCCAAGGCCATCTAGCTAATTAGTCCTGGTAGAGCCACTGAGTCCTAATCTATAAATCATGGTACACATTGTGCTGGGAAGCACTGCCCCCACCCCACCCCCAACCAAAGCCAAGTTCTTTTTCTCTCAAACACCTTTGCAACGTGGCATTGATTGAAACCAGTCTTGAAAGGGCCTCTCCCCTCCTCTTCCCTCTCTTACCACAGCAAGGTGGCCACGCTTTGGAGTCAGGCCAAGCTCTAGTAGGTCCTTGCTCTCTCCAACCCCACCCCCTCCCTCTCCTTTGTCAGCAAAGGCTTACTGGAAAGGCCATTCTGAAATGCAGATGATGTCAGTGAAGTGCTTGTTAGTAGGTAGCCGCTGGCTGACTACAGGCTTGGTCATCTCCCTTTATCTTCATCTGATACTCAGTCTGTGCTGCACCGGGCCCACCAATACTTACCTTGACTCTGAACACAGGAGCACTAGATTTTGTCCCTCGGTCTACTTTTTCCTTCAGCCCAGTGTCCAGGTCCACAAAATTGCTGGAGAAGAAGAGGCAGGAAGCACACCTTGGGCAGGAGTGATGTAGACAGAACCTCAGAGCAGGAAGGGCCTTATTTCATCTCCAATGTGTAGGTAGGGAAACTTAGTATCATTAACACAATGCAAAGCTTAATTTTTCCTTAGAGCAAACGGAGAAAGAGCAGGCTTGCCAAAATAGGAGTACCAACATGGTTGGGCAGAGTGGTTAAGTGGCAGCTTTAGGGAACAGGGTCCACAAAAGAGGTTAGGGAATGTGAAAGACACACATTATATTCTTTCAGAGTAAAACAATTTATAAAAACAAGTTGCAAAGCCGTTGATGGGCAGAAAACCTAGAAAATAATCCCCTCAAAAAAGAAAATTGCATCTCCATCTTAGCTTCACAGCGTAGGTCCCACTAGTCTGCTGGCCCAGCCAGGTTCTCTGTTGTCCCTATCCATAGACACAGCTCATTCCACCCTCCAAAACCAATGATGGGATGCTGACAAAGCCTCAGCAACTCAATCTCCCTGAACAGCAATATGGAGGAACAGGAGGAAGTTACTGCAGTCAGGTCTACCACACATACTTGTACAGGCTGAGAACTGTACAGAGATACTTGGCCAAGGGTATAAGTGGACAGGGAAATCAAGTCCATGCCCAGCTTCTCCAACTGTGTGCCCTGGTGCAGAAATAAGTTCATGTGGATTAAGGAGTTAGTTCACTTTTTATCCGACAAAGACAGTCTGCTCCTGGGACCATATTCATAAAGGATTAGCTTCTTCTAGCTCTCCACAAAGGCATCAAATAGACTACTTGAGGTACCAGCTCCCATCAACCGTGGGCTCCAGGGCCTGGAGTCATCCCATGGACTCTTAGGTCCCCCACTGAGCCTCTGCCCATTCCAGTGTATCTCTTGGACTCAGGCTGAAGCTTTGGGTTCTTGCTAGGTACCTCCTGAACACAAGGGCAGGGATCCAAGGAGGCAGGTCTCTTGGGGCCTGGGGCTCACTGTCATGATGACTCCCAAATGTCTAAGCTCTCCCAGCTCTCCATTTTCTGCCCTTGCTCTCCACCCACCTATTTGGCTTAGCCGCCACGTCTTGGATGGCCATTTTCCTTCCTGGTAGAATGGTGCCAATTGTTTGTATGAATCGTGACTCTGACTGCTGTGTCTCCTGTTTTTGTGCTCTGCCCTCCACGCTGCCCCTCTGTAATCACTGTTGTTGCCAGATCAGATCTTCAGCCTCGAAGGCCCCAGTACAGGGAAGGGTGGGGGTGGGGCTTGCCACTGAACTCACTGCTCTTGCTCGCTGCCTGCCTGCCGCCTGCCTGGAGGATGGATGCAGGTTGGTGCTTTGCACTGCAGAAGTACACATACACTGCATGCACAGAGAGGATGACAGTGGCCAAGGAGCCCCAAGCTGGAGAGCTTTGTCGTGTTCATGCCATGCTGTGTGCTGATCCAGCCCTGACACCCACCCCTTCTGTGCTACGGGGGGTGGGGGCTATGACAAGGTCAGGAGTAGGCTGTAGAAATCTGCCTGGTGTGAGGGGGGCGGGTGAGAAGCAGGGTGGTCCTTGGGATTGAAGGAGCTCCTTTTGGCTGTGTTCACTCCTCCCCCCCCCCCCCCCCCATCCCACCTGCCTGACAGCACAGGCCCAGACTTTCCAGTAAGCTCACTGGGCTCCCCACAGCCAGTGGATTATGTTGCCTGACTGACCTGAAGCAAACCGCTCAGCAGAGTACAGCTGAGGAAGAAAAGGGCCTGGGGTCGGGACCAGCCCTGTGCACGCCCAGGGGCAGGGGACAAGGAAGGGTCCAAGTTCCCCAAACCTTGGAGCCAAAGCCCTCCAAGTGAGGACTAACGAAGGGGCCTTGAAAAAAGAAGAATGTGAGTGGAGCAGCTACGCAGTGTCCCTGTCTGTCTCCTTCTCCCCGCCCCCAAACCCCAGAGCTGGAGGAGCCAGACAGTGGGGGAGGAGAGGGGGAGCAAGCGGAGGCCCTGCCATCCATCCTCAGCCCTGACAAGCTGCATCATCCCCGGCTCCGGCTGGCTCCCTTGGGTCAGAGGGGCGGGGCTCAGAACAAATCTTGGCCATGAGGAGCCCAGGGAAAAGAGAGACAAGAAACAGCCCAGGTAACTGAGTCTTTGAGCTGGAACCTGCACCAATGTTGACGGCCAGGCTACATTCCGGGGCGGCCAAAGCCAGAGAAGTCCAGCGATCCAGGGCCTTTAGGGAGACCCAGGTCCAAGCAGAGAGACAGCCAAGCTTTGTAGACTCTGATAAGTCTCTCTGCTGCCCCTGAGCCCTAGAAGCTGCTAGATTTCCCAGTGCCCATTTCACCACCACCCAACTCATGAACCTCTAAATCTCAGTCACCCTGTTAGAGGTGCATCCCAAAGCATTTGATTAACTAATTAGGAAGGCCAAAGATCTGTCCATGCCATGATGTGAGGCTTATGAAGAGGAGGAACCCCAACTTCTGTTTGTTCATGGTCAGAAATGTCTGCTTCTGAAAGTAAAAAGTAGAAGGAAGAAAATAAGAAGAGACACTTTGCGGAGAAAGAAAAAGGATGCGGGGATTAAGGAGGTGGGAAAGGGGTCTAGGGGCTTGAGAGCCTCGAAGGGGGAAAGGTAAAAATGATCAAGATGTGATATGTATGTGCCCCAGTTTCTCAAGCTGATTGTTACTATTATCTACTATAAAAACGTAATAAAAAGAATAATTTTAGAATACAAAAAAAAGTCTGCTTCTGGTCCTTGGAAAGCACCACACACTCTCAAGGAATGTCCCAGTTTAATTATACTTGTGGGCTAAGCCAACCAAGGAATTTGGTAAGGGAGAAGATGTGGGGAAAGTGGAGGTGAGCTGCTTATGTATGGAGCTTGCACTCCTCTGCTGGGGAAGCAGTTCTTCGGGAAACTGGCTTAGGGTTGGGTGGGTCTTTGTAGCAACCCCACTTCTGGAACTTGTAAGTTGGGACTTTTTTGTGGAAAGTGGTGGGGAGGAGGGAGCTGGGGACTGGGGTGGGATGGAGGCAGAGGGCAGAGGAGAGAATTCCCAAACTACTGAGACCAAAGTAATTGTTTAGTCCTGTTCAGATGAGGCGTCTATTTAACTTTTGTCCACCGGTGTTAGAAAATTTGCCGTTTTCTACCTGGGTTTAATTGGTTCACTAGATTTTACAAAGTACCTTAGTTCTGTGGTCAGTAAGAAAGGTACTGGGGAGTTCTGAAAGGTTTCAGCACATTAACAAGTTTCCTTTTGATATACTTCCACTCTGCTCAATTTAAGCTCCTGTCCCTGAGTAAATTAACTTGGGATATAGGAGTGGCGATCACCTTGTTCCTGCTGGTAGCTAGTGAGGCCTGATCTTATCCCCCTTAAACCAGGCTATTGCCCCAGTGCCAGGGGTGCGAATGGAGGGGTCAGGGTTATAGAGGAAAGGGAACCTTCTTCCTTGCGTGCTTCTCTAACCTCATGGTTTTCCCGCTGCAAAGCACTCATGTGAATCTTCAGGAGGTGAGACAAAATGATCTATCCCTCAGACCTGGGCCTATAAAAACCAGGGGACTGGCACCTACAATCTGCCATTCTCTGCCGCTGCCTTCTCTGGCTGCAGCTAAAGTGCTGCTAAAATGCTGACTCCTGCCTCATCTATGATAGACTGAGCTTTTAACTGGTAGCTTGACCTGTGAAGCTTACTTTATTCAGAGCTGCATAAAACACTGAAGGGGGGGGGGGTGGCTAAAGAGCTGGGAGGGACCTGGAGGAATAGAGAGAGTGGCACGACAGTCAGATGTAAAAAGAGTTCCCAAGAGGCTGATCTTTCCTGGGACCATCTCCAGTGATCCCATACAGTGAGCCTAGGTGTTCCAAACATTTCTCAGATATGGGTCTCCAGTAATAAGCTTCATGGGTATCTATTACAATGACAGCTATCTGTATGATCTGTTTTGAGGACCCTCCCCAGGTCCCTTCTGATCACCAAGTGTTTTCTCCATGCTTTGCCATCATCGAAGGAAGTTATTGCTTTGGGTCAAGACATTGTCCTGAAAAGCCCTTCTTAAAATGTACATTCTTGTTTTGTCTGAGAAAAGTTCATAGATCAGATTCACTGGCTTTCACCTGTCATAGAGCAAGTTCACAAAGAAATGAGATCCATGGAAAATAATGCCTGTTAGGAAAGGGAGAAAGGAGATGTTTACATCAAGGTGAGTCACCATGGCTAGTTGTGTTGGGAGTCATGATTGGTCAGGCAGGGAGGGACAGTGAGGCAGCCAAGAGAGTAGTCTGATAGCCCTGTAGTCTAGAGGCCCATGAGGTCTTGCATGCCTTTCAGATGGAGATAAGTTTCCTTCAAAACCCATGCCTTTTCCAAGGAGGACTTACGTCGCCCTTGTCCCCTTCCCTGACCCCAGGTTACAAGTACCCAGCTCTTCTGAGAGTTTTATCATGGTTTTCAACCTCCCTGCCTGTCAGAATCACTTTTAGGAGCTTTTAGAGCATATTGCTATTGGGCATAGTCCGAGATCAATTACATCAAAATCTCTGAGGGGCCCCGGGGACATCTCTAAGGTTGAAAAACTGCTTCAGGTGACTAATGTACAGCCAGAGCTAAGAATTCTGGTTTAAATGGCTTACTTGCTACTGGAGGAATGTCTCAGTGGTTAAAGCACTTGCCTAGCAAGCACTTAGGCAAGCACTAAGTATCTAAGTTTGACTCCCCACCACCACATAAGCTGGACATGGTGGTGTACACCTATAATCCCAGCACTCGGGAGGCTGAGACAGGAGGATTCCTGTGAGTCCAAGGCCAGCCTGGGCTACGGAGTGAGGTCCTATCTCAAGAAAATAAATAAATGGTTTACTTGTTGCATCTCTTTCATGTCAACCAAAATGTGGAACTTCATTTTCTTTCTTAATCCCACCCCAATAACCATTCACCCAAGGAAATGAGTGTAGAAAGTATTGAGGAAGGCAGCATGAAGTCAGAAATCTTAGGCCTAAGAAGTTCCTTGGTAAGGCAGGCCTGGTGACAGAGGCCTATAATCTCAGCACTCTGGGAGGCTGAGGCAGGACTGCAAGTTGAAGCCCAACCTGGGCAACTTAGCGACTTTGAGACAGTCTCAAAATTTTAAAGATGGGATGGGATGAGGATGTGGCAAAGGCCCCAGGTTCAACTCACAGTACCTCAAAAAGTCCCTTGGTCATTTTCTTAGATTCCAAACTTGTAGTTCCTCAGTTTTGCTATTTCTCTCCTCTCTGTTTCCCCTGCTGCTTCAAAGTCCTGTGCAGTGTTACCACACAGCATCAAGCTCAGTCTTCCTTTGCCTTGTCCCCTGCCTACCCATGTAGTCAAGGCAAGCAGCTTATGGAAATCTTTTCCTAAAGACAGCCCCAGTTCTCTACCTAAGAAGGATTCTGGTGCCAGCTGGTGAGATGATTGAAATTTCATCCCTGATCAACATGGTTTTGAGAAGGACCCTGGATGGCCTTGTTCACTAACATCTCCATTGGCTCTCAGAACCATCACAGATGTGTGCTGCGCTATTTCCATCCAAAGAAGCAAGGCTCAGATCCTGCATGGGAGGCCCAAAGTTGGCAAAGCATTTGGAGAGTGACTATGTGTGTATCCACTCGAGAGAGTCTTTGTGTACTTGTGGGCGTCTAGCCCTTATGGCTAATATTCAAATTTGGCCTATTTGCAGACTGGCAGGACTTTCCCAAGTGCAGACAAAACCCCCCTTGATTCATGGCCTTAAAAAAATAAAGATCTCACTCCTACAAAAATATTTTGTGATAAAAATGTGCTGTTTTATCAAGTAGATGTTTATTGTGCATTGTCATGTTTCAGCCGCTGGGCTAAGTACTTTGGACTTGATAGTCATGCACATCTGCGTGCCTACCACTAACAGTCTGCTGGGTCTTACTAGTTTTTATGAACTCTTCTTGAACTAAAAGGCACTATTAAGACAAAAATGAAAACACCTTAAGCCTAAAATTAACAATTTTGATACACTGGAAATTCTCTTCAGAAAATAGGCCCATGGTGCGTATGAGCCTGAACACATCATTTCTGTGTGTGTGTGTGTGTGTGTGTGTGTGTGTGTGTGTGTGCGCGCGTGTAAAGGCTCATGGTATGCATGTATGCCTTTTGTAGGTCTCTGTGTGATTCTTAAACTGGACTGTGAGGACACTTTTATTCCCAAAACTTTTCTTCCGGGAGCTCTGTCTACTTACTGGATGCGGGACCACCAGCTAGCTAGCTGTCAGCTCTCAGTGCCTACAGAGCCAGGCGTTGGGCTTGTTACTTCACACGCTTCATCTCATCTTGTTTCATGCTCACAATAGGGAGGCAGATAGCATTATCATCTGTGTTTTACAGCTGGGAAAACCAACAGCCTACTATTAGGTATCAGGGTCAGCATCCAAGCCCAGGCGTGTGTAACCTGAGTGACTTCAAAGCACACCACTCAGATGCCAACCTCCAAAGCAGGGCTGAGGGAAAGCAAGCTTCCTCGTCATCAGTAACAACGTCATCGCTGCCATTATGGTCAGGCTTTGTGCCATTATATTAGCTATCATTTGTCAAGTTCTTTCTTTGTGCTAAGCACTGCACTAAAATACATTTTATAATAATAATAATCATGTTAATATCACTTTATAGTTACTGAGTTCTTATTATTTGTTAGGCCCCATGCTAAACCTCTTACAAGAACTACCCTGATCATTTCTCACCATATTGCTACGAGATAGGTACTATTCTTAGTCCCATTTTAGAGAAAAGAAAGATGAAGTTTAGAGAGCTAATTTACCCCACGGCCTCACAGCTAGTAGGTAGCAAGAGCTAGGGTGTAGCTTCTGTCTGGCTTCAGAGTCTCCCCTGCTGTATACCTCTTGGATTGGGAGTCTCCCTTTCTTCCCTTTTGAGAGTCCAGTCTGGCACTGGCTCCTGAGCACTGGCAAGCTCTCAGACCCATCTGCTAACTGGGGTGGGGACTGAAGGGACAGATTACATAGGCATAAGCATATGCTACCTGATGAACCGACATCATAGACCCTTTCCATCATGCAGTCAGTGCCATCAGGATAAAGAATCTGCCAGAGAGGACCTCCTGGCCAGACAATTTATAGGACAAAACTTGGAGAAAGTACAGTGGCTGAGCTAAGAGCTGTGTAACTGAGGCCAGGAGAACAAGATGACTCTTCTATTGATGTTTTGTTCCTCCACATTTAACAGAGTAGAGCTCTGCAAGTCTATGCTCTGTCTTCATTACCCTCCCCCAGGACACCCTGCCCGGTAGCATGGCTTACAGATGCCTCCTTCTTCATCCTTATCCTGGCTAACCCAAGTGCCGCACCACTCTCCTAGCTTCAGTGTCATTAGCTCAACACCTCATCACATTCCTCTTTTGAAAATGCCAGCTCCTCTAGCTCCAAATCTCTTCACTTCTGTCTGCTTTCATTTCAGCTCAGCCACATTAAGGTTGTAAAGCTATTTGGAAAATAGTGAGCATGGCAAGATGGTAAATAGAGTTTTATGATATTTTCCCGTCACTGAGCTTTGAAAAACCAATGGTAATTCACAACCCCAGCATACCTTTGTCTGTGCAGATCTATTAGCTAGCTGTAGATGAGGTCTGTAGCCATGACCCAAAATGTACTTTTCTCAGATGATGCCAAGTCACTCCAGGTGAAATAGGATTAGCTTGACTAGCATTTTCAAAATTGGTTTCCATGGCACCCCAAGTGTGAGGGACTAATAAGTACCAAGGGGAGAAAAAGTTTCTGGGCACAAATGGCTTTGATAAATACTGGGTTAAGTAAGCTAAATTTTAATACAGGATTTTGCAGAGCCCTCAGTATACTGGTCAGAATTATGAATCTCCAAGAGAACATTTAGACTTCACAGCTTTGTAAACCAGGGTGTGGCCTGAGAGCTGGCAGTGCTGGCGTCACCTGGGAGCTTGTTAGACGTGCAGAATCTCAAGCCTCCACTCCATAATTTTTGAGTCAGACTTGGCATTGCAAAAGGATCCTTGGGATCTGTATGCTATCTCAATTACTTTTCCGTTGTTGTGACTCAATGCCTGACATCCACAAATTTAAGGGTTTTTTAGCTCACAATTTCAGAAGGTCACAGTCCATTCAGTGGCGGCTGGCAGCAATGGAAGTACATAGCAGAGACAGGGGTGGAGGCAGCTCCTCACAACATCACGAACAGGAAGGCAAGTTGAGACTAATAGTCCAAGGAAGGCAGGAAGCAGCTTATATACCCTACCAGATCTCCTCCCAGTGATTAATTAGTCCCTCCTGGATCCAGGTATGGAAGGTGTGGTAAACCCCCACTACATGCCATTAATCCTAATTTGCATGTTGCTAATCCTAATTTACATGCTGTTAATCCAACTTACATGCCTGTAGTCCTCTCCTCCAGACTAAGCCCCAATCTCCCAACAGCACATGGTTCTATAGACAATCTATAACATTAAAATATATGAGACTTTTGGGGGACATTCCAGATCCAAACCACAGTATATGCTGATTCATTATTGAGAAACACCGATTCAGAATGCACAGCATACAGCATTTCCCAAACTTTTTATGTTTATGAAACCCCCATATGCATCATCTTATGGGACTAGTCTTCACTGGAACATATTTTGGGGAAACACCAAAGCTGCAAAGTCCTTCTCAGGAATTTTTATTATTCAGTGAGTCCATAGAAAAAAATTAGCCAAAGCAATGTTCATAAATTAGAAAACTAATTTGTTATACCCCAAGTCTTATTTTGCAGAAGTTTCAAATCTTCTGAATCTTATGCTACCAAAAATCCTTCCCATACTCCCTTGCTTCCAATTAACTCATTTCCTGGGGCATTTTAAAAGACTTAGCCTCAGCTGCGCTTCTTGGTCTAGTATCTGGCCCAAATCAACATGTCCGTTTCTTAAACCGAGAAGCTTCTCAGGGGTACTAGAGCCCAAGAGCCCCTGCTGTAGAGCATCATAAAGGCAATTTTATGGAAGCTGAGCAAGTTTTCAATCCGGTGTGCTCTGTTCAGTTAAGCTGTCGTTGTTTATCTTTTGGGCCTTTAAGCTATTGTACCAAACATCAAAATAACACTAGCTGTTTTGTATTCAGATCTTGCAACTCATTTGGGAACATTGTTAATATTTTATAAGAAAATTCTCATTTTTCCATTCATATTTGTGATTTTCAAGTGCGTTGCTGCATTGCATTCATAAACATGATTTTTATTAAGACTCGAGGCCCCATTTTTTTCCCCTCAGAGAAACACATCTCCGATTTTATGTTAAAGGGAAAAATAGGCTTTGGTACAAATTTAATTTGCAAGGAACTTGTCCAATGTGCAACTACACTGTATAATGAGCCACTAACATTCCCAAACTCTGGTAAGGTGCCGGGCAAAGTACTCAACAAGGTTCTTGGGCCTTGTCACCAGGTATCTGTGGCTGGCCAGAAATGTCTGTTCCGAGTGCGGTAGAGGAAAGGCAGCAGGGCTGTACCTAGAGTTGTGTGAAATCCATGAAGATCTCAGGCTGGAGGTCCTGCCAACCCCAAAGGTTGCCTGCTGTGGTTTAGAAAGAGCTTCTGACCTCTTCCACATTCTCATTAAAACAGACAACAGAGTAAGACAGGAAGAAACTGTAGAAAGACTTCCTCACCCTGAGTCATGTGATACAAAGTCTCATTTGATTTTCTCACTTGCTCATTGTTACTGGAAATGCCACAGTTGAGAGCTCCATCAATGTAAAGTTAAATGCAAACCTACTTGGAAAAGGTGACCATTGATGATAACGGTTCCCAACCTTTATTCGTTTCAATATCTATTTGTAATGTTAAACATTCAGGATGTCACCCACAATAGTGATTCTACCTGAATTTTTTTCTTTCTGCTGATGATTGACTGACACATTCAAGAATTTTCCTTACAAGAAATCCACAGGCCTTTGAGTAGACCAAAGGCAGGTGGGGAATTGGAGCAGCTACTGTTTCTTGAGCATTTGCTATGTGCGGGCACTGGACTGAGCATCATACGTGCATTATCTCATTTAATCTTCACATTGCCTTATTGTCACCATTTACAGGTAAGGAAGTTGAGGATCAGAGAAGAAAGAAAGAAAGAAAGAAAGAAAGAAAGAAAGAAAGAAAGAAAGTTAAGTCACACCACAGAGACAATCACCAATTGGTGGAACTCCCAAACTATACTCTCTATTACTCAGGCTGTAAACAGGCTTTGATGGCCACATGCTCTGAAGAAACCCCAAATTCTGAAGGGCCAGATGGGCTCCTGAGAAGGCAAAATAAAGGACTATGAGCTTGAGGATTCACAGACAAATGTATTTGCCTCATGATTTTACTGAGGTCTAGTCTAGTCTTTTCCTGCAAGCAAACTTAATGTGGCCGATGTAGTCCACTTGTACACTCAACGACAGAGCCCACTGCTGAGCCTCTCTCTACACACAGCCATTCACATACATTGTCACAAACTAACGCTTCCAGCAGTACTGGCCCTCTTCACAGTACTTGGTTACCTCTGGCACACTATCTCTGGGCCTTTGTATGTGCTGCTTCTTGTGCCTGGAATGTTCTTCCCTCTTTACTAACATGGCTCACTCTCTTTCTTCCTTCAGCACTTTGCTCAGCTGTTACCTTCTAAGTGGACATATCCTACTTAAAATTTCAACCACTCGTCCCCAGACATGTAGTGTCTTTCCTTGCTTTATTTTTCCTAAAGCACTTAATTTTGGTCATATAATTTTGCCTATTACTTTGTTCCCTGTGTCTTCTCACTAGAATACAAGCTCCAGGAGAACAGGGATTCTTACCTATTGTGTTCACTATAGCATCCCTGATGTCAAGACTAGTGTTTGGCATGTAGTAGGAGCTCAGCACATATCTGTGTAATAAATATTGAAGGTGAAGGTAGGTTTAGACATAATCCCCACTCCTGAACTATCTACAAGAGTCACACATGAGATTGGAGATAAAATAAAACACAAGCAGACAAGAGAATGTGCAACCTCAAAGGTGATAAGACATGGACTGAAAATACTCTATACAAAAAAATGCCCATGGTTCCCGACTCATTGAAAGCCAAGGACCCATATTCCAGATGCTTTTTGATAGCAATTTTGCTGTTAGTATCCACTGGTTGGGAAACGCACAATAACTACAAATTAATCAGAGTGTAGCTTTATTTTTAAATGAATGTGGATTGTTTTTTGTTAAAAATGACAATATCCATCTAACACTTGGAAAACCGTGATCCATACATTTGTGAGATGTTTCAGGATAGACGCTTAAATATCTCTTCTCTGACATCTGTTAGCCAGGGCTTGATTTCTAGCACTGCAACTTATTACCTCTGTGATCTTCAGTAAGTTGTTTAAAGCTTTGCCCAGTGTCATCAACTGCAAGAGGGGGCTAGTAAAATATCAAGCTCACTGAGTTGTTATAAAGATTCAGTGCAATTCTTCATATACAGCTCATATAAAGTGATTGTCATGTAGTAAGTTTTCCTCAAATTAGTAGCATCATATTACCATCATAATGAGGTATTATTTGACACCTCAATTAATGCTTCCAGGTGTATGGATTTGCATCCCTCTTGTAGTAACCTGGGGCTCTGGACCCGCAGTTCTGGGAGCCAGAGCAGCAGATGATAAGTATCAGTGGCAGTCAGAGAAGATGACTTAGACCCTGGGTGGGTAGGGGCATGGGTATTGTGAGGATGGTAAGAGAGACCAGAGCCAGAGGAGGCATCGTCTTAGAATGAAGGCTATACGTATGCATCAAGAGAGGAAGCCAGCAGCTGCACAGGAGACCTTCCAACCCCTTTGAAACCCTGGCTTAGCTAAAGATTGTTAGGAAAGACTGAAAAGGTAGTCATCCTGGTTAAAAGTATATTATCACCTTGGAGTGTTAGCTCTTAGAGCACGGTGAGGCTGCTTTGATCGTCACCCAGTCTGGCCTTGCATTCTAGGGAGAATTTTTTCAGGCGGTAGCCCACGAGAGGAAGGGTATATCTGGGTGATCTGAAGAGTTTTTTGCATTGTTTCCCTACTTGCCCTGTACTTCAGATGAAAACTCACGAAGTTGTCCTTGAGGGCTGCAGCTCCAAGAGGAACCATCTGAGGTCCTAGGAGGTGCCAAGCTGAGCAGCAGCAGTGAGTAGCCAGTGAGCAAAGATACGCTCCTTTCTGCTTCACTGCTGTGCTCTGTGGGGAGCTCAGTGGCCCTGATAGTTGAGGAGATCAAACAAGAAGGAGGTCAAGGATAGAGCTCAATGTGGGGGTGCAGGAGGAGTGGCCACCCCCTGAGGCTCCACATTATTAGACAGGAACTAGTCCACCCCTGGAGAAAGCACACAAACTGTGCTCATAGGCTGACGGATTTGATGAGAGAGTTGAGTACATTCTGTGATTTTTGCTCAAAATGAGCAATAGAGCCAATTAAGCTTCACCTTCCCAGGGAAGAAACAGGGAACCCCAGCTTTGGGGTTTATTTTAGGAAGCTGAGCTTTCTGGAAAAATAAAAGGCCTTAGTGGCACTTGGCAATATTCCACAAAGAAGCTGCTTCTTTCTGACCTTCAGGTGCGAAACCCAAATACCCGTTCAAGTAAGGAATCTGTGTCTTTAAGCCAAGGACATTAAAAGGTGATTTGTCAGTCTCCCTGAGATTGGCCGTGGCCCCCTCCCATTTTTCCAGGAAGCCTTGACTCCACTCTCGTCACCATTCAGTGCACCATTTGTAATTGTCTAGTCCCTTTCCAGGTCTGATGGGGAGTTCTGCTCTGGGGCTTCATTTGCATAGAAAAATGCAGAGTGGCATCTATCAGCTTAGCACCTGAAGCCAAGGATCCGAAGCAGTGACCAACAACTTTCTGGGCCAATACCCCAGATATTGGGTTTAAAAATGACAGTGTCAAATTGGGGCTAATTTGCATAGGCTTATCAGGTTAATTACTACAATGTCTCCAGGAACTTAAAAATCCTTGAATTCTTATGCAACCAGAATGCTCAAAGTCTGTTGCTATGAAACTTGGAGTGTACATTACCATGAATACCATTAATCTGTTCACTAGGAGGTTAATTTGCAATTTGTTGGCAAATCACATGTGGGTCTTATAGCAAGAGTGTGGGTGGTGTTTTTGTGCCAACGTGTGGCCCTGCCTGTGTTTGTGGATGTGTGTGTGTGTGTGTGTGTGTGTGTGTGTGTGTGTGTGTGTGTGTGCAAGCGCATGCTGTGTGCATGCGGCATTAAGATTGGCACCCTATGGAACACATATTCTGGGTCTTTTCATTATTCTCCAATCTAACCTGGCTCCTGGCACCTCCTAGATCTTAGGGCATGTGTTCTCAGAGTTGGAGGGCTGCTACTCAGAGCAATTCTTGGCCCAGTGCCAGCCAGCTTATGAGACATTAGCCTCTCCTGAGTCAGGATTGCAAAGGTGTTTGTTGATGTCTCAGAATCATTTGGCTTTTTGGGAAAAAAAAATGCATTTTTTTTTTTTTTTTTGTAAATGACTCTCAATTTGTTTTTACATGCAGGCAGGCTACTCCTGGCTAAGGAACTCCGATGTGGAGAAGAGAAAACAGCGTCAGGAATTTGCCTTCAGATAGGACATGGCAACCCGGACCACACTGGATAGGGTGGGAGGAGGAGACCACACAGCAGGGCTCAACCACTTGTGTTACACTTAACAGAAGTTACAGAGTTGGTTGAAAACCTCCCTCAGCGTCACTAGCCTGATTTTCTGCAGAATACTGGTACTTAGAACAATTTGAAGGAAATCCCCTCCTGATTTAGGAGATTGGTATCGGGTGTAATAGAAGGGGCACTGGAACTGTGGTCATACGGAAATAACTCTCCAGCTAGCTAGGATCTCCTTTGGGTGGAAACATGAGAAGGAAGACCTAGTGGGAGAGCTAGGCCTACTGGAAATGGAGACATAAAACATCAATATTTTGATGCTCAGGAGAGATCTCTGGAAATTCTCAAATCTCTGAGGACACCCTGAAAAGCCTGTAGTAGGGAAAGCATGTGGATCCGGCACAGTGAGGGGCTGTACAAAGGAGTCAAGGCATTTTGAGTTAGGAAAAACTTCATGAACAGTCATGTCCACAGATCCTAGGGGAGAGCCTCAGAATACATCTGAGAGGGGTGCACAAACGCTATGTTAGTTGGAAGAACTTAGGGTTCCAGGAAGAAGCAGAGTTAGGAGTGCTGCTGGGAACCAGAGAATCCCAGAAAATTTGACTGCTTAGATGCTCGCTTGAACTTTCCCTTCCCCATACCAGCCTCCTCCCAGTTCATTCAAAGAGCATTTACTTAGTACTGAGTGCCAGGCTCTTGGGATATGAGCAAGACAAAGGTCTTGCCTTCCCCTCATTGAATGCACATTCTAATGGCTGAGAGACTTTTAAATTGACTCTGCCTGGGGAAACAGAAGAAGCTTAGAGAAGTTTGCTCAAACAAATGACTTAGGCTGGGTCCAGAAGAGTAAGTCAGAGGTTGTCAGGTAGATGAAGTGAAGAGGGCATTTTGGGCAAAGAAACAGCAAGCATGTAAAAATGTAGGCTAAAGAACCTAATGTGGTCCCCATGAAAAGGCAAGACAACCTTCTTCCTAGAGTAGGAAATGTCATGTTTCTTGATCAAAAGTCACCCAGAATCTCCATGATTAGTTCTAGAGGAAGACTATTTTTTTGGTTAAAAAAAAATAATTCATATGACATAAAATTTAACAGTTTTTTTTTTTTTTGGAAATACATGAATTCCAAATTCTGTAACACACTAGAACCGTGGGGCTTTGAGGAATTACTGAGCGTCTCTGTCCACCCCTTTTTCAGAGGTTCACTCCTTTCCTACCTGACCTTTGCCTCTCTTTCTACCCTGCCATCCGTGTTTGGGCCTTTTTATGTTATTGTTTTTGTGCATTTCCTGAGAGGGACACCCATCTATAGTTAATCTTTTGTGCTTGGTCCGTGTCACTGTGCATTATTGACTCTAGGTGGCCCCATTTTCATTCAAATGCTTCATATCTGTCCTTCTTTATGACTGCATAGTATTCCATTGTGGATAGGTACCACATCTTCTTCAAACATTCCTGTAGGGATGGGCAGGTAGGTTACTTCCAGGATTTGGCTATTATGAATTGTGCTGCCATAAACATGGATATGCATGTGTCTTTTTGGTATGTTGCCTTTATTTCTTTTGGGAATATGCCCAGCACAGCAGTAGCTGGATCAAATGGAATTTCTATTATCAGCTTTCTCATGAATCTCCAGACTATTTTCCACAATGGTTGTACCAGCTTGCATTCCCTCCGGAAGTGGAGTAGAGTTCCTTTTTTTCTGCATGCTCACCAACAATTGTTGTTTTTTGAGTTCTTGATGTAGATCATTCTCACTGGAGTGAGGTGAAACCTCAGTGTTGTTTTTATTTGCATTTCTCTGGTGGCCAGTGATGAAGAACATTTGTTCATGTGCTTGTTGGCCATTTGTACTTCTTCTGAGAAAGGGGAGACTGTTTAAGCAGGAATAAACATCTGTAAGATTTCCCGTCCTGTATAACAATGACCCATCACAGGGGTCATCTAATATTCCACAGTATTGGCTAGATTAGGCTGCAACTCTTAGACAAAACCAAGTGTTGAAGGCTAGGGTATCACAAAGGGGAAACCAACATGGTGACTAACAGTTATGTAAATATCTAACATTTGTTGAGCATTTCCTTTGAGCCAGGCATGTATATGTCTATGTATACTCCTTTAATCCTTATAATTGCCCCCATACAGAAGGCATGGTAGGGGTCTCCTTTAATAATAATAGTAGGTATCATTATCACTTTGCTTATATCACAGATGAGG
The DNA here is from genome assembly GCA_004027205.1 of Ctenodactylus gundi. Lineage (NCBI taxonomy): Eukaryota > Metazoa > Chordata > Mammalia > Rodentia > Ctenodactylidae > Ctenodactylus > Ctenodactylus gundi. Next base: position 166,154 of record PVKB01001566.1, read on the forward strand.
ACTAGAAAGCTAAACTAGAAAATCAATTTTAAAAGGTATATCTCAATCATTTTCCACTGCTGGGGACCGACTCTTCCTAAGTCTTGGCCTGCCTCCATGGACCAGTGGGCATCTCTATCCCCAGCCACCTATAGGTGTGCTCAAACACTAAGACCTTGGTAAGGTCAGGCCAAGACATGAGTGCCCACCATTTCCTCTCAGCGTGTTAAAGATGTACCAGAAGGGAAGAGAGTGGAAGGATCATAAACCCAGATACCTCTGGGGCCAGACCCAGATATGCCTCTGTTCTCACTAAGGAAGAACAGATGTAATACCAATACATGTCTGTCTTCCTCATTAGTGTTTTATTAAAAACAGCCACACAATAGTGCAAGTACAGTATTAAATGACAACTGGCACTTCACCCTGTAATGAGGGTAGGAAAGGGATGGTGGAACCTGGAGAGTCCATCCCTCATCCAAAAGAATCACTGCTACTTAATTCCAGCTGGTTATTATTGGGTGGGGCATTAAGGACCAGGGTTGCCAAGTATGATTTTTTTAAAAGAAAAGCCAAAAACAATCTGGATTCTTATATGAAATCTGAGGTTTTTTATATATTAACAATAAAAATTCTTTGAAAACACTATATAGGCCAAACAAAACAGCCTTTCTTGCCTTGTTGGATGGCCTTTGGGTAAAGTAACTTCATCAGTTGAGCCTCAGTTTCCTAATACACAAAATAAGGATAATAGCAATACCTGCTTTGGAAGGTGATTATGAGGGATAAATGTCTGTGTAACTGGAATGCCTGACACATAGCAAGTGATTAATTTGTGGTAGCTATTGGGATGATTATTATTCTTGGGAGTTTCATCTCTTACCTTTTTTGTTGATAGATAGGAAGTCCCTACCCTTTACCTGTAGATAGACCTCATGCTTTAATGGGACAATTTTGCTCCATCCATATCAGGCAGAAGACACTTAAAGACACACTTAGGCAAATGGCTACCATACATATATGGAGAGGATATTTCCTTCATTGTATCCCTTTATATAGCATGTTCAGTGTTGACATATCACAATGTGGAATGTCCCCCAAAAGTGTCATGTATTTGGATATTGTGAATTATATAAGGGTTTCACATGCTGCAAGGAGGTGAGGCTGGTTGGAAGGGGCAGATCACTGGGGCTTGACCCAGAAGGATGGATCACTGAGGCTTAAACCAGAAGGGGACCTGATAGGATATAGGACAGCTGTGACCTTTTTTGCTTCATGGCTTCTTGTCCAGCCAGACAATGAATAGCTTTTCTCCAGCTAGGCTCCTGCTGTGTGCTTTCACCATTTCAGGATGCCCTCGAATGGACTGAGGCCTTCTGAAACCATGAGATAAAATAAACCTTTCCTTACTTAAGCTGTAGGTGTTGAGTTTTGTGTCCCAACAACAAAAAAAGTCACTGAGACAGAAATTGGTACCAGAGAATGAGGTTGCTGCCTTGAGTACTGGAACGTGTGGTTTAGAAGTCTTTGGAACTGGTATACAGAAGGAATTTGGAAAGGTTTGAAGATGCTGGCTAGGGGAGACTTAGAATCCTGTCAGTTGAGCTTGATGGGAGTTTCTGGTCAGAGCTCAGAAGACCAGAATGCCGGAAGAAGTGCAGATCTGAGAGGCCAGGCTTAGGGGGTTTGGATGAGGATGACTGTGTTGGCAATTAGTCTATAATGCTACACCCTGGCAAAAAAGTGTGTTGGTATTTTGCCCCATCCTAAGGCTGCCTAAAAGTAAGATTAAGGATAGTTGGTTAATTAATCTGGTAGAAGAAATTGCTAGGCAGCCTAATGTTCAGGCTGTCACATGGGTACCACTTGTGGCTTTTAGCCAGATTTACACTGAAAAGCAGGAGAAAAACATAAAAGCAAAAAGAGATAAAATGTTTGCAGTTTTGCCAGAAAGAAAGTGACTGCAAAGTTGGGGAAAAGAGCACACAGTTGTTGAAGAGATTAGCATTTCGAACTTAAAACGAAAAACAAAGTGAAACAGGGGGGTAGGGCGGGGAGGGATTCAGGGAGGGGTTGGTGAGGGAGGGACAAAAGGAAAGTGGGAAAGTCCTTGTCACCTTGACAAGATGCATAGGTGGACAAAATGCTAAACTTCATTGTAAACCTTAAATTTTGCGTTTATACATATCAATAAAATGGGGGGGGGGGGAAGTTAAGTACTTTGCATTAGGACTTTGAAAAGGATGCTTTAAGTGCATCTCAGGAGTCAGTGAGACTCTACCCTTCGCAAGACAAAGGGTGAAAAGCAAAAGACTTTGCTCTGAGAAGAATACCCCAAGCCAAGCTGTAAGTTCAAAGGGGAAAGTGTTTGCTTGCCAGAGTTCAGGTACCCAGAGTTCAGCCATCCAAGCACTTGAAAGCCTCTATAGCTATGGCATGAGTGGGCCAGACTACTGCTCAAGCCAGCTGCAGATCTTGGCATCATCCATGTGGTGCTGGTTTCACAGGCATGCAAATATGAGAGTTGTGGGGTCATGGAGTATTCCACCCAGATTTCGGGAGGCCTTGAGCTCCTGGAAAGGCAGTCCATGAAGCTGTGAAAGGGAAGCCAAAGGTACAGTAGAGATGCCAGAAATGTGGGTCATCTGCTGAGGAAGGCCACAGGCTGTGAGTGGAGCCAAAAGAGAAGCCTTGGAGGTTGCAGCTAGGGGTGGGGCCACCAAATGCCTTTGAAGCTCACGTATCACCAGTTTACCCTAAGTGCTGAATGTGGATGTACCGGATTTAACATTTGCCCTGTTCCTTTTCAGTCCTGCTGTGGTCTGATTGCTTTCTATCCTCCTATACCTTCCTGTTGGAATGTAGATATTTTCCCTGTCCCATCGTACATCAGAAGTGTTTACCTTTCTTTGATTTTTTTTTTTTCTACAGGAGCTCACAGCTTAGAGTTTGCTTTGAGTCTCAGAGGAGACTTTGGACTTGGACTTTTTAGAGGTGCTACAACTGTTAAGACTTTGGCAACCTTAGAGATGAACTAAAGGAACTTTGTATAAGGAGGTGGACATCAGGGGGCTGGAGGAATGGCATGGGCCCCTGAGTTCAATTCCCCCGCACTATATAAAGCTGGGTGTGGTGGCACACACCTGTAATCCCAGCACTCAGAAGGCTGAGGCAGGCAGATCACCCTGAGTCCAAGGCCAGCTTGGGCTACATCAGTGAGTTCAGAACCAGCCTGGGATAAAGAGTGAGACCCTATTTCAAAAAAGAAAGAAAGAAAAGGAAAAAAAGAAAAGAAAAGAAAAAGGAGGTGGGCATGAGTCTTTTTGGGGCCAGGAGCAGAATGTTATGGTTTGGATGTGAGTATCCCCCAAAAGCCTCAGGTATATCGTGGATTATATATGGGTTTCACACGCTGTTAAAAAGTAGGGCCTGGTCAGAAGGGGCAAATCACTAGAGCTAGACGGCAAAGGGGCACATCGTTTGGGGCTTGACCTGGAAGGGTGTACAGTAGCTCCCTCTTTCTCACTTTGTGGCTTCCCTTCTCACCATGCTGGGAACAGTTTCTCTCCAGCTAGGCCTCTGCCATGTGCTTCCACCATTGCCAGCCACCTATGAAAGGACTGAGACCTTAAACTGTGAGCTATAATAAAACTTTCCTCCTTAAGTTCTGGATGTGAGGTACTGTGTCCCAGCAATGAAAAAATAAACTGAAACACTGGCAAAAGGCTGAGAAGGCCTATAGAATGCTTTCCATCTGGCAGAATGAAGGAAACGGAGGCAGAGGAGTAGGCCATAGTTTATGTCCACTGTACCTTCTGTTCTTACTGGGGACACTCAGGGTTTTTAAGAAAGCTATTGGCTGCTACCTGCCCCCCAATCTTCTTTTCAGGCTCTTACCCTGATTGAACATTGGACTCACCCAGGGAGCTTTAAAAAATATCAATGCTGAGGCTTGTCCTTCAGAAGTCCTGTGATCCCTCAAGAAATTATAATTCAAATTGTGTGTGTGTGCGCGCACATGCGCACACACACATATACATGTATGTGTGCATGTGCGTACCTATAGTTTGCTCTTTTGGGTACTCAGCTGGGGCCTCAGAAGGAAGTACAGAAGATGAATGGCATAAACATGTGGGTTACTGTGTGGAAAAGAACTGTGGTTGGTCCTCACACAGTAGCTATTGTGAAGACAAGTCTTCTCACCTCTCTGAGCCTCATTTTCCTGACCCACTCCACAGGGATCCCTCATCATGCCCGCTTCATTTCCTCTGGTGTTTTAAGGATGTAGTGAATTACTGTATCATATATATGTGTGTGTGTGTGTGTGTGTGTGTGTGTACTTTGCAACAGCCCAGCCCCTTCTCCACAAGGAAGGGCCTGTTATTACAAGGTTAAGGAGGGTGTGGGTGGGGAGACAACAGAGGCAGCAGGGAGCAGCATTACACATTGAGAAAAGGCCATGCGTGTTAACAAAGCAGCTCACAAACAAGAGCAAATTAATACCTGGCCCAGTGAGAACAGAACATTTGCACCACATGGGGAAAGCACCCATTGGAGCAGCTAGGCCTTGGCAGGGCGAAGGAAGTGGGCTAGCAGAGAAAGGAAGAAAGGGCCCAGGGGAGGGGGTTTCAGTGCTAGGGAGGCTAAAGGCAAAACAGAAAGGGTCAGCCAGGAAGGAAAAGGAGTGAAAGAGAACAGTGGCAAGTGCTCCAGATAGGCTTCAGGAACAAAGGCGTGACAACCCATGACACCCCGCGGCCAGGGGAGGGAACAGTGCACCCCCAACTTCAGCATATTTGGCCTCATCCTCTGGCAGCTAGATCCAGACCACAGTGCAGAGGGTCACAGGGCAGCTGCTATTGACCATGAAGTCAATTTCCTCCCCACACCCCAGCTGCCTTCTTTTTCTTCATTCTGTGAAAAAAAAAAAAAAGCCTCCCTGATTCAGAGGCAGAGAATCAAGCACAGCTCAGGTCAGAGAAGCCTTGACAAATCTTCACAGAGAGATGAACGGGAAAGGGAAAGGGCCTTAGGCTAGCTGAGCTAGCATGGAATCCTAGACTAGGGCAGTATTAAAAATCTAGTATGGTCTATATGGCAGGGGCATGACGAACCAGAATGAAGAGCCCCCAGAACTTGGTCAGCATTGTGGAGGGTTCCCACCGAGGCAGACATTATCAACTGTGGACTCAGAAGGAAGTGGGGAGAGCCAGGCAATTAGGGGCTCTCAGAGAGGGCTGGGCAGCAGCTGCTTACCTATCACTAAGGAGGGAATGTAGTGGACAAGTGGGATAGTGGTACACATGTTCCCTAGGAGAATGTCAGCCTCGATCCTGAGGCCGTAGGGATTCACAGGCAAACAGCCACCACTGGAAACCTGCAGGGTCCTGTCTGTAAGAAAGGGTGGGGAGCAATGTAGAGATTCTCCCCGTGCTCTCATGCAGAGGTTGAGTCAGCTGCTGACTCTGCTGGTGAATAGCAGCACCCAGCCCTTGCCCGTAGTGCCAACCCTTTGTCTCACTCCTGTACATGCACTATGCCATGGCCTGTTCCTGAAGTCAGGACTCACTCTTGGAGGAACATCAATCTATTTCAGTGCTAGAGAGCTTAGAATATAAGCTTATTAAAACAGGAAGGAATCCCTACCATGTGGGGAAACTGAGGCCCACAAAGGGGAAGGAGTAGAACTATAAAGCTAAGTACTACCAGAGCTGGGATGAGAAGCAAGCTATTGTTGCTCCCAGCATGGTTTATTTTCTATTGTCTTCTTTACTATTATCGCAGGTCTTCATTATATTTGAAGGAAAATGCCAGAATATCCTCAGGGCCAGCCTTACACATAGGTAAACACGATGTGATCAAATGTATCTCCTCAATGGCCTGTAACTGTGCTTGAAATTTTACCATTGGTGATACATTCCTTTGGATCTTGAGGCTGCCTGCTCTTTCAGGGGGATGAAGATGGGGGATTTATTGGCAATCACTGGGAGAAAGGCTTTGCAAATTAGACCCAAGTTATTCAGTTGGGAAAGAACAATAGTAGCTGATTCAGAGAGGAAGGTATGGGCCAGGAAAGGTTGGAAACTCAGAGAAAAGATCTGAATTTGGAGGATAAGCCCTCCTGAAGGGGCAAAGAAGGAGTATTTGATATAGTTAACTGAAAGCTTCCATCAGGCACTGGCTTGGACCCTCAAGAGTCGTCTCCCCCAGGACACTGTAGTGTGTCCCAAGAGGGCTGAATCACTGCTGTATGCCCCATGCTGGGAGAAGGGTGAGAGAGTGAAGGATAACATAAGGCTGTCTGGAGTGGCCGCGAGGGTACTTTATTAAGAGGAGCAGCCTGGATGAGATGGATGTGACAAGGGAATCTATGAAGACATTGAGAGGAGTCTCAGCCACAAGAAGTATGGGCTTTGTGGCTGCCAAGAAAGACTGAGGATGTCTCTGCCCAGGACCTGCTAGCTGCAGATACCCTGGCCCAAAGCTGAGATGCTTTCTGTTGCTCCCTCTGGCTCCCATTTAGTTATACTACAAAGCTTCACGGAGCAACTCTGGACTTGGCTGTGGATCTCAGGTTCCTGGGAATTTCCTCTTCCTCCATCATTTCTCCCTTTTTTATACCCAAGGGGCTTCAGGATGGCAATCTGGTAGGAGGGAAGAGGAGAAGAGAAGAGGCTCATGGATTTGTCTGGAAACTTTTTGCCTAGCAAAAAGCAAAGCAAGATCCTGTTTCCTTATAGTGTGTGCTTACTTGGAGGTTGTAGGATGTGTGTGTGTGTGGGGGGGGGGTGCATGTGGAAATTTGGGAGTTTGTCATAAAGTTGTGTGCGCCTAGCAAGTGTGTTACAGTCAGTCCTCTATATCTTTGGATTCTCGTTCTTAGATTAAACCAACTGTGGATGGAAATATTACAAGGAAAATTGTGTTTGTGTTAAACATGTGCAGAGTTTTATTGTCATTATTCCCTAAAGAATGCAGCATAACAACTATTTAAGTAGCTCTTACATTGTATTAGGTATTTTAAGTAATCTAGAGATGATTTAAAGTATGCAGGAAGATGTGCATAGGTTATATACACATATATCAAAGGCTGCACTATTTTAGATAAGGGATTTGAGCATCACTTGAGGGGACTTTTGAAACCAATGCTCTGCAGATACTAAGGGATGACTGTGTACATTAGACTGTAAGCATTTGAGGTGGCTCACAAGGGTGAGCTGCACCCTCCCAAAGCCTTGTTAGTTTTCTTGTAGATCTTAAGCTATTTGGGTGGAACACAAGACCCCCAACTTTCAACAAAAATAATTTCACCCTGATGACCACCTTCTGCTGTTTGACGTTAGCCCTGGGCTTCCCGGAGGAGGTGTCTCTGGGACCCACAAGTAGTTTCTACCTAGAAACCTGCAGTTCTGGTGTGGGATGAGTCAGGTGAGAAGAGGAGACTGCTACTGCCAGAAATTAGAGACCCAGAGCCAAGACTCTCCCATTGGTTCCATTCAAGTCCCCAAAACCACCTCCCTGGCTTAAGGCCAGGTCATCGCTAACCCGTGTATTATAGGCACTGCTAAGGGAGAACGACATTTCGCAGAGCAGGGCCTCCCGCCCAGGTGCAGGCTCAGTGATTCAGGCAAGACGGAATTCAGCGCAATCAATTTGGGAAACTCAGCCAGGATTTCTTTTAAGCTTTACTTCCCAGCATGCCCCTCCTACCTTGGAGATAAGCTAATCCCTGCCATTTGTCTTGTGGCTTTATATGTTTCAAAGCTCCCTCACACCCGTTATCTCCATCAAGTTTCACAGACACCCCTGTAAAGTGGAACTGAAGACACTATTCCTGTTCGACCAACAAGAAAACCGAGGTCCAGAAAGGATGCAGGACTCATCCAGGGCCACACCGTTGTTTAGTCAAAGAACTGGGACCTCAAATGTGTTTTCTAATTTCCAGCCCTTTAGTCTGTCTACCTCCCCCTGCAGAGTTCCCCACAGGACGCAGAAGATGCCCTGTCCCTAACCCAGTACCTGGCATAAAGGAGATGCTAAGAAATGTTGGCTCCCTGAATGACTGAATGGATAAGTAGGGGCAAGACAGGAAGGAACACAAGCCTTACGGTGGCTTTTTTCAAATCATCAGTTAGGCGAGGTAGGCTTTGGTATTAAATCACTTTGGCTAGGAAGAAAGAGGCAAAAGAGCTATCCCATTTCACAGATGGCATCACTAAGGCATGCAGATTTGGACAGCTCCTGCAGGGAAGCTGTGGGCCTTAATCTCCCAGCAAGGCTACCCTCAGCTCACCCTCTGGAGGGGCATGACTGCTGTGGGTCCAGAACCAGCCTCAAGGGAGGAGAGGATCTTCTCTACCGTGTCCTGGAAACTCTTCTCTCCGGTCCTCCATTAGCAGCTCCCTGAGGTTCTGCTGTGGGAGGAGTGTCCTGGGAACACCAGTTGCCCAGTCCCTTGGGATCTCAGCACCCTCCTCCCCTTGACCCTTCTCGCATAGCCCAGACCTCAACTTATCGGGAATGGCACTCAGACTCCATCTTCTCCTTTTTTTTTTTTTTTTTTGTCTGCATAGGGCCTGGCACCTAATGGGTGTGTAACAAATGTTAGATAAATGAATTATCCCTGGTGAAGGATGATCTCCCCTGTCTCCCACGTCCACAGGGAAACTGACCTGGAGTTGCCACTTGTCCCTAGTCCAGTCAGAAAAATGGGGAAACAGGAGCTGGAGACACAGTCTTTAAATGTTGCTTTGCAGTAGCACCAAATGACTTTGGAGCAGACAGCCCTGACTGAGTTTGAGCCCCTCAGATGTCCAACCTTGGACCTGTCACTTAGCAGCTCAGCATGATCCCATTCCCTCTGCTCCTTTGAGCCCCAATTTTGTTCTCTGTGCAATGGATGCTGGAATGAGGAAGCGGATGCGAAGCCTGGTGCCCACTTCTGGGTGGTGCTCAGCAAGGGGCAGCTGGGTTATCTGCACCTTTGTCCCCAGCTGGAGGGGTCCTCCAGGGGTGTCGACTGCCACGGGGCCTGATTGCGGGCTGCTGTGAGGCGGCAGACGCCTTGTTTACGGCTCCGTCGTTGGTTCATCCCGGCCTCGGCTCTGGGGCCCAGCCAACCGCCTCCTTCTTTAAGATTCTGGTCACAGCAAGAACTGGATTTCTAAGGCAGACGCCGCCGCTGCTGCCGTCGGCGCTGGGCATAGCCAGGCGCAGCGCGAGAGAGGCGAGGAAAGGATTCCGGTGGCCCGAGAGGTCCCCAACTGTAAGTGCCGCCCGCCGAGCAGCTGACTTGGGGCTCGCCTGGGAAATGGCCAGGAACTGGAGGTCCGTGGGGCTGGAGGATCTGCAGCCTGGTGCTGGGGTCCTCGCTGGCCCTCTCAAAGTGACTTGGAGGCGGCGCTAGCTTGGGCATTGGTGGCCGATGGACAGAATTGGAGCATTCGGAGCCGGCATCCCTCTCCATCCACCACCCCGAGCCCCGAAGGATTTGTTCTGGTCGACAGGCAGCCCGCGGGTCCCTTGGTGGCGCCTCAGAAGAGGAAATTGCAAGGCAAGATGAGCCGCGCTGAGCTTTTGGACACCGATGGAAAATGGGCTGCGTGAGCCGCAAGTTTTCCTGTTGGGGGGAAGCAGGCGGGGCGGGGGAGGGTGAGAATGGGTGAAGACAGCTAGAAATTGAGGTACTGCCCTTTCAGGTGCTCAGAACCGTGTCCCTCCTCGCCTTCAGCCCAGGGGCCACCTCCAGCCGGAAGTTCATATCCCATGCCCCGAGGGCTTGTCGGCTTGTCGGCTTGTCAGAAGTGTGTCCAGCCACCCCAACTCCAGCACCTCTATTTCTCCAGACCTCTTGGCTGGCCTGCTCTGTGGTTCCCTAGGGCTGTAGGGGACTGGGCCAGGTAATTGAGACCTCAGCTTGGTCAAAGCTCTTTAGGACTGAGAAGCTACTACTACCACCCTGTCCAGCAGTGTGTTAGTTGCAGAAACGCTGGCAGCTAGGGATATGCAGAAGCATACTAGCTACTTTGGATTTTGTGTAAAATTCCAGGAGTGGGGACGAAGATCACAAAGGCCATCTCATCCTACATCACTCCTTTCTCATGAAACACCCTGATCTCCCTTCTGTTCTTCCATTTCCAACCTCTCATGTTATATGTGCTAAATTCTTTACCTAGTAACAAAAAAAAAAAAAAAATAAGTACAGTAATAACCCCAGCTCACATTCAAGCAGTGCTTTGTGTGTGCCAGGCACAGTCCTAAGTGCCTGATGTGCATTATTTTATTTAATCTTCACAACAACCTTGTGAAGTAAATACTAATATTATTCCCATTTTACAAATGAGAAAATTGAGGTCCTCACATGCCAGTTTCCACAGCTAGCAAGAGGCAGGATTTCTGTTTGTCTTCCTGCAGGCCCCTCTGTTAACTGTTGGAAATATGATGGAAAGTATAAAACTGAATGATTTTCCTATAGTCAAGCTCATTTATTCCTCAGCTCTAAAGTCAGGGCTGAGGCCCAAAGAACTTAGAATCCATTTTCAAATCTCCCCTATTATATCCTGTAGAGAAAGGCACACTGAATGGACTGTCACAGGATATATAGATTCCATTAGCTCGTGTCTGATAATAATGAATTGCTAATACCAGTTATTGAATTAGCACTTTGTGCCAGAAATTTTTGCGTGTTTAGTGTTCATGTAGGTATTTTGGAATGAGCCCCATGTTATAGATGAGGAAACTGTGGCTTGAAAAATTAACTAACTTCCCAGAGTTAGGATTCTAGTGCAGATCCGCTAACTCCAAAGCCCAGGTTTGAACTACCCATTAGCAGATTTGTGCTTGAGGCAGAGATTGCCTCACTACAGCTCCCAAGGCTGCACGCCCGGAGCTCTGAAAATCCTTTCCACTCCCCTGCCCCTTTCACACCAGGAAAGGAATTGTACAGGTTGGCAGAGAAAGGGCTTTCTGGAGAAGATGGAGTGTTTTGCATGAATTTGGGTTTTGTTATTGTGCTAAGTGATGTGCCTATAACATCAATAAGTTGTTCTGCTTTATAAGTTTTATTAATTAGATAAGTGTCCGGTCTGCTGGCTTGGGGTTATTAATCTGGTATTATGGCTCTATCTAAGTACCTCTGTTAGTTGTTTTCTAAAAAGTTTTTAGCACCCCATTTGCAATGCCAGGAAAAGCCATATTCCTACCTGCCAAGGAGGGAGAGGGCTTATATCTCTGCCTGGTCTTCAGTAGCAGAAACTGTAGCTTATACATAAGGAATATGAAGGCCGTGTCCTCCCTCCTCCAGCACGGCCCCTATGAGCTAAATCCTGAATGCAGCAAAGGCCCTTGGGGCTGTCTCTGTATCGTATCTGGTTATCTGTAACTTCCCACCATTGCCCTTGGCCTTCACTGAGCTGGTTTCACATGGGCTATCTTCAGGGTGAGCTTCAGCCTCCAATACTAAGGCTAGATCTTAGTGCGTTTGCCCGTGACCCACTGCTCCTTCCTTGAGAGAGGTACCTTCCATGTGTAGTTTTGGAATGGCAGATAAGCATTTGTTGAGCTGTGTCCCTGGTCTCTATGACCTGTTCAGAATTGACTGCATCATTTTATAAGGTCATATGAAAAGTCTGTGGGGAGTAGTGTTGAAATTAAAGTTTTTCCTGAATTTGCTCTGCTTTCTTCTTTTAATTCAAGGGACGTAAAGACCTAAAGGTTGCCCTCTTTACTGAATATTCCCATCTGTTCATTATTTGTCGCATTTGGCATTCCTTTCCCGGGATGTTCTTCTCACCTTTACCACTTGGCTTGGGTAGAGGGAAACTGCTGGGAGCCCCACCTAGTGGGGGTGTATCTTTCTATGTGCCCCTATAACAAACTCTGCTATCCTTTGTGAAGTCAGGTGACACATGGTTTTATTTTTATTTTATTGGTTGATTATACTGGAGTTTGAACCAAGGGAGCACTGAGTTGTATCTCTAGCCATTTGAATTTCACTTTAAAAAATTTGAATCAGAGTCTCCCTAAATTGCTCTAACTGGTCTGGAATTTGTGATCCTGCTGCTCGACTTCTCAAGTGGTTAAAAGTATAGGTCTGTACCACTGTGCCTCATGATAAGTGATTTTTATAGTTTGTTTAAATACCTGACCCCACTTTAGGCTCCAGTTTCCTTAAGAGGAAACACTGGGCACATGGTAGGTGCTCAGTAGCTTTGTGTATATGTGAGTTAAGGAGTGAATTAATGTTATATAAAAGCAAGTGGAGGAAGCTCATGACTCACTACGAGGAACTCTTATTATCCCCCTTATAAGAAGGGGGTAGGAGCAGAGCTGGCATTATTCTATAGTAGAGAGATGCATTTCTCTGAATTTTAATCACTGAAAAAAAAATGCACTGTGATACCCAAACTCAAATGCTTGGGGAAGGTTCTTCTTAGTTAGTACAATATTCCCGGTGACTGAGGGTTTAAAAGAACTTCTATTCTCCTCTTTGATTCTCTCTAAATGCCTGGGCCTGCTTTTCTACCTTGAGTGGAGCCTGGAATCTATCATCAAATATGTTGGCTGAGTAGGAAGCCTATGGGTTCTCGGAGTTCCCTGGGGTTTTGTTTGCCTCAAGCCTGGTTGTAGACTCCTCTCACCGTCCCCAACCCCTGTTGTCTTTGCCACATCCAAAGATAAGCCCACAAGGCCTTTTAGGTTTGTAATTTACTGGCACTCACTTTTAGGAATTAAACAGGGGTTCTCAATTAACAGCATGGAGGAAGCCCAGGGCACCACCTTGGGTACTAGCTAACTCAGGCCCGCTGAGCTAGGAACTTGGCAGGGGCTCCTGCTTGGCTATTTACTCTTAGACGGAGAATTCATCAACCTCACTCCCCCTTCTCTGACTCCAGTTTAGGAAAGACCTTATAAGTCTTTCCTCCATCTCAGCAGGAAGATACAATTGGCAAAATAAGAGGTGTCTTGTTCTCCTAAGGCTGCTTTTGGCATCTTTGGACACCTCCAGGCAGAGTGGCATGAGTTTAGCAGGCTTCTCTTTTTTGTCTAGTGGCTTGTTAGCCTACTTCCTGCCCTGCCCCTAGGCTGTACTGACTGGATAGGTTTGGAGATGATGCATGGGAAGGAGCTGGGGCTCCTTCTCTGTACGAGGTCAGCCCAGCATCTGCTGGTCATAGGGCCTGAGCTTCCAATGCCACCTGTATCTCCTGGGCATCGAAACAAAACATCAGAATAGATGTGCCCTTCTCCATTCAGTTCTGACTAGCTGGGCCTGCCTCCTTCCTCCCAGGATCTTTAAGATGACATTGAAGAGGGGGACCATGTGTCCCAGCAGAGCTAGAAATGAGGGATGAAGCACAGGAATGTCCTACTCACTGTCTCCCCTGGATTACATGGAACTTCTCGCTTTCCAGCTATTCTCTGTCCCTCTCCAGCTGTTGTCCTGCACATACTCCCTGTTACCTTTGGTCTCTGGGCCTGTTCTTGCTGCCCCTCTTCTCCGCTTGCCCAAGTGTAGCCCTTCTTGCAGTACCCATCTGCATTCCTCATCCAGAAATCAGCAGAGGATAAATAAGGGGCAAGTATGTAACTTTCAAGACTCTTGCCCACTATGAGATTCTTCAGGAGTTCATGAGTTAGGGGATAGAGGCCCAGGCCGCTGATGCCTCGCAGCGCCAGAGGAGAGGTTGCCAGCCAGCCAGCTAGCTGAGTAGGCTTTGGAAGGCTTTGCCCAAAGCCCTATGCAGTCAGCGCCTGCCAAGAGGACCCAAGAGGGGTGCTATTTGAGCCCTGGGTCTTGGCTGCTGGAGGAAGCTACTTGTTGGGAAGCTCCCAAAAGCCTCTGTCCACACCTGCTCCCGTTGTCTGCCCTCCAAGCTTTGTTTACAGTTCAGCCCTTGGCAGACTAAAAGCTGATCCGAGAGAAGAGAGAACTGGGCGGCCAGGGACCCTCTCCTGCCTTGGCATTCCATGCCAGTGCTGTGCAGCCCAGTCTGCCCTTGGAGAGATGTGTGCACTGAGGGGAAGAATTCAGGCCTGCTGCTTCTTTCCCTGCCAGCTCACTTTTCCCATCATGACCATGGCCTCTGCCTTCTGGAATTCTTCCCTTCCTGTTTCCTTCCCCTCAATCTCCTCTTTCACAATAGAAAGCCAGCCTCTGGTGACCAAGAAATGAGTTAAGGTAGGAAGGTGTCCCGGGTCTCCTCGTGACATTTGTGGCATCCCTATGCCTTCTGCCTCTCCCTGCCTCTCTCCCTCTCGGCTCTGACTGTCCCTCTCTCTCTCGTGCAGCTGTCTTCCCCTCTAGCTTGTCTCTCCCTTCATTCCGCATCTTTCCCCTCTGGCTAAGTCTCTGGCTTCTTCAGAAATAACTTGGTTGTGGTATATGACGGTTGGGGTTGGGGTGCCCAGTGCCCTGAGGAGTGATACGCCAACTCCTTCAAGCTACCATGAGTGTTTTATTGCACCAGTTCCCTTGCATTGCCTCACCCAGTAACAGGTGAGTGTGGGCTAAAATGCAAGGGTCTCCCCACTAACTCTGCCACAGCTCAGTGGCAGCAGCATCAGACCTTGTGACCAGGGTGCCATATGGTATCAGCTTCACATCTGGCATAGATTTCACATCTGCCACCGGGCTGGCAGCCCCAGCAGGGAGGGTTTAGGTGCATGTCTGGGCCTATTAGACCACATGTCAGAATCTATTGAATGCGGAGCCCATGAAGGGAGGAAGAGGGGAGAGGTCAGCTACAGAGAGGGTCCTCTCAGCTTCCTCTAAGAAATATTATGGAGTTGTCTTTGCAATGTGGTTCTAGCCCCCCCAGGTATGTGTAGAAGGACAGATGACCTTGGTCTCTCTACTTACCCTCTTGTGACCTTCTAGAATTAGTGGCAGATGTCTTCATTCCACCCTACTGGGGAAAAGCTTTCCTTTGGACAACCAGAAAAATAATCTAAACACCATCAGACTTTCAAAAAAAATTCTTCTCCAAGTTCAGCTGAAGAGGAAGTTGCACAGCAATAAAGATCTGGAAGAAAAAGAGGAAGTCTGCACCAGGAAAGAAGCAAATCATCGCCCAGAGGCCCTTAAGAGGAGGAAGGACTTTCCAAAGTCATTCGGCCGATCCCACTGCCTCTTGTCATTCTGAAGGGATAGTTGCCTCCCTTTAAAGAAAAATATTTGATATAAAGGAATAACTGTTGCATTTCCCACCCCGGAACCCCTGAGCGCTGCGGCTGTGTTGTCTCCCATTTCTTCTTATAGTATAGCCTTGGACTCTCCTTTGACTCCATTCTCTCCCTATTTTGTCTTTGGCCAGAGATGTTGAAAGGTTTCTTTTATAGGCCAGACTCCCCATCTGGAACCTGCCTTTCACAGGTTTAGACACACCAGTAGACATTTGACAATGACTTGCATGGAATGGAGAAATGATTCTGTTCTGTATGTTTCAAAAATTACCCTGATCCACCCATGCATTGGCTCACTTAGAAAATAGTTACTAAGAATCTAGTATGTGTCAAGGTACCATACTAGGTGGTGGAGGTATACCATTGAGCAAAAGAGACATAGTGCCTACTCTTAGGGAGTTTATGGCCAAATAATCATAAAACGTGTAATTACAAATTATAACGAGTTTTATGAAAGAAATGAACAGGTTGCAGCTAGGCAGGGTAGAGCACACCTGTAATCCCAGCACTCAGGAGGCTGAGGTGGGAGGATTGCCGTGAGTTCAAGGCCAGCCTGAGCTGCCTTGTAAGTTCAGGACCAACTCGACCTACAAAGCAAGACATTGACTCAGAAAGAAAAGAATGGGTTGCCAAAATTGAGAACCAGGGAAGAGGTTCCAGGAAAGGTCTCGGTGAAGAGGGAATACTAAGCAGATTCCCAAAGGATAAAAGGTCAGCCTTGTGAAGAATAGGAAGGAGGTTTCCAGAAGAAAAGGAATACAAGAGGGCTGGTCTTGCAGTGGCAAAGAACTTGGCATGTTGAGAAACTCAAAGGAAGCCAGTGGGACCACATTGCAGTGACTACAGTAAGAACATCATGGGGGAATTGAGCAGCGAGAGCAGGAGATCAAGTGAGTCCTGTAAGCCACTTGCAGTGAGGAACATCTGAGAAATGGTTTGAGTGAGGGAGTGACAGACTTTGATCTCAGCTTTTGCAATAGCTGTGGAAACCAGCTTTAGAAGGACAGCAGTGGTACCAGGAGATCTGCCAGAAGGGTGCTGCAGCTGTGCACAGGAGAAATGGCAGCTCGAATCCCTGGTAGCCATGTAGCTACAAGGAGGTGCTTAGATGCTGGATGTGTTTTCAAATGCCAGCTTATGTTTATTGAGATGGGATGTGGAGGGTTAAAAAGAGGGGAGAGACAGCTTCAGGAGCGACTCTTGGGTTTCTGGCTTGAGTCACTGAAGAGACAGTGGTGCCAAGAACTGAGATGAGGAGCACCAAGAGAGGCCTAGACTTGAGGGTAAAAATTCAAGAGTTCAGTTTTGGCAAGATTACATTTGAGATTCCTGAGAGATATAACGTACAGATGTCAAGGTCTATGAGTTTGGGAGCTCCAGAAAAGTCAGAATGCAAATTTGAGAGTTGTCTGGGTATAGGTTGTATTTAAAGGAAAGGACTGGAAAGAGAGGAGAGAGAGAGAGAAGCCCTGAGGCTGAGTTCCAAAGAATTCCAGTATCCACCACTGAAGTAAAGAAGGAGAGACCCACAAAAGAGTCTAAAGAAAGGGACCAGAGAGCTAGGTGGGCAAGCAGGAGGTAGTCGCGGGAGCTAAGCCAGGAGAGCATTTTAGGAAAGCCGGACTGGTCAGCTGCATAGACAGCTAGCGACAGGGGTTGAGTAAGATGAGCCCCAGATCGCCTGTATGGAGGTTTAGTGCAGATGCCATGTAATAGTGGATCCCAGAAGAAAAAAGATGACAGTCAATATGTGTGAAAACTTGAGGAATTTTGCTGTGAAGGGGAATGGAAAGTAACTGATAGGGTAGAAGGAGGTGGGTCTGTTCATTTTCTTAAGATTGGATGATTTCGAGCTGGAGGAATGGCATAGTGGTTAAAGCACTTGCCTTGCAAGTGCAAGGCCCAGAGTTGGATTCCCCAGCACCACATAAAGCTGGGTGTGATGGCGCACACCTGTAATCCCAGCACTTGGGAGGCTGAGGCAGGTGGATCATCTTGAGTCCAAGGCCAGCCTGGGCTTCATAGGGAATTCAGGACCAGCCTGGAGTACGGAGCAAGGCACTCTCTCAGAAAAGAAAGAAAAGAAAAGAAAAGAAATGAAAAGAAAAGAAAAGAAAAGAAAGAAAGAAAGAAATAGATTCTGGAGAGGTGAGGAGATGGACAATTGAAGGAAATGAGAAAATACTCAAAGGAACAAAATCCTTGCAAAGACAAGAGGGTGTGGTTATAGAACATAAGTAAAGAGATCCGCCACTGATAGAGGAAAAGATGCCCTCTCCGCTTTACTAAATGGGGAAAGCAAGCAAAGGTACTGTTGTAGACATTCTGGCGTGTAGGTGGGGTGGCAGTAAGATGAGACTGCTCTTACCTGATGACTTGGTTTTTCAGTAATATGTAGAATGAGATTATTACTGAAGCTTCTTGGAGTCTCAAATGGAGAGATAAGAAAGACTGAGGAGTGCTCGCTTAGGCAGCACATATACCAAAATTGGAATGAACAGACATTAGCATGGCCCCTGCACAAGGATGACATGCAAATTCATGATGTGTTCCATATTTTTTATGAAATGCACAAAACTGATGACATAAAAAGACCCTAACATGAATGACAGGGTAGAAAGAGAGGCAATGGTCAGCTAGGAAAGGGGTGAACCTCTGAAAAAGGGGTGGACATAGACTCTCACTAAATCCCAAAACCCTTAGTTCTAATGTGTTACAAAATTTGGAATTCATGTATTTACAAAAAAGAAAATGTTAAATTTTACGTCATGGGAATTTTTTTTAAAAAAAGAAAGGTTGAGGAGAGGAGAGGGGCTGGGATATAGTTGAGAAGGTAGTGGTCAGACAGCAGGAAGAGTCGACACCAGGTTTGAGATCACAAATATAAGTGACATTAAAGTGAAAGCCAGCTACTCAGTTGTGTGGTTTTTCCCCAGCCGCCCTCAGCTACTACTCTGATGCAGGCATGGAGACTAGGTGAGTTCACTGAGTGAAGTGTTCGCAGGTGAGTCCAGCAGAGGAAGAAAAGTAAGGGAGCTGAATGTGTTTGCAAGGGAATGATCATAGCGAGAGACTAGGAACGCCCACCTCACGGGAAGGAGTGAAGATAAGAAGGTAGATGGAAGGTAAGAAAGTGAGTAGCTAGGGGAAAGTGCTAAGGGAAGTCTTTGATGTGACATTTAACCTGAGACCTGAACAGTAAAAAGTCAGCCCAGAAAAGAATGGGGAAAGAGATTTGCAAGAAATAAATGATTCTCAATGGAAAGTGACTCCATGACAGTCAGCTGCCCCTGCAGTAGAGGGAACTGACAGAATAGATGGTGTGGCAGCAGGTGAGGTGCTGCTGATGGAAATTTGGAGGGTGTAGTATCTGATGACACAGAGTCTAGGTAGAGACAATAGAGCAAGTTAAGTGGAAGAAGCAGTTATCAAAGGCTTACTCATCACCATATGGATGTTGAATTCACCAGTAATCATATCAGGAGTTGGAGTGGGCTCAGCAATTAGAACGACTATTATGAAAACAAAGCAAAACCCTGAAAAATAACACGTGTTGGCCAAGATAGAGAGAAATCGGAACTCTTGTGCATTGTTGGTGGGAATTGAAAAAGCGAGATTGCTGTGGGCCATTCCTCAAAAAAATTAAACATAGAGTAGCCAGGCCTGATGGGACACACCTATAATCCCAGCACTCTGGGAGGCTCTGGCACTAGGGCCACAAGTTGGAGCTCAGCCTGGGAAACTTAGCAATTTACTGAGACTCATCTCAAAATAAAAATTTTAAAAAGAGGCTGAATATGTACCTCAGTGCAAAGGTCCTGGGTTCGATCCCCAGTATCAGAAAAAAAGAAAAAAAAAAAAAGAAAGCTACCATAAGATCTAGCAATTTCACTTCTAGATACATATCCAAGAGAAGTGAGAGTAATGTTTCCAACAGGTATTTGTATAACCACTTTCATGAAAGCATTATTCGTAATAATCAAACTGTCAAAAATTCCATGTTTATCTCAGATGTATAAAACATAGTGCCTACATGGAATATTATTGAGACTTTAAAAAGGGATTCCAACACATGCTACAACATGGATAAATCCTGAAGACATTGTCCTAATGCAAATAAGCCACATAAGTATGACAAATATTTTATGATTCCTCTTCTATGAGTAGTCAGATTCAGAGAGACAAAAAGTGAAGTAGTGGTTACCAAGAGCTCAGAGTAGGGAGAATGGGGAAGGTTGTGTTTAATGGAGACAGTCTCTGGAATAATGAAAATTTTCTAGAGATTGGCAGTGGTGGTGGTTGCATAACATTATGACTACTTAATGTACTGAACCATACTTTCAAAATAATTAAAATGGTAAATTTTATGTTATGTATATGTCACTATGACTTTTTTGAGACAAGGTCTCGCTCTGTAGCTCAGGCTGGTCCTGAACTCACTATGGACTCAGTGTCCAGATCCTCCTGCCTCA
The DNA here is from genome assembly GCA_004027205.1 of Ctenodactylus gundi. Classification (NCBI taxonomy): domain Eukaryota; kingdom Metazoa; phylum Chordata; class Mammalia; order Rodentia; family Ctenodactylidae; genus Ctenodactylus; species Ctenodactylus gundi. The sequence goes on from PVKB01001566.1 coordinate 185,788, forward strand.
GCCTCCTGGGTGCGGGGATTACAGGTGTGCACCAGCACAGCCGGTTTATGTGGTGCTGGGGAATCAAACTTGGGTACTTAGAGCTTGACCAAGCGCTTTAATCACTGAGCCATTCCTCCAGTCCTCACTATGATTGTTTAAAAGAGAGGATGGAGAGGACGATCGTATGTGATGGGAGCTAAAGTGGCCAGTGACTGTGATGCCTACACAAGTAGGTCTGAAAGTAACAGCTGAGAGGGAGAAATGCTGGTAGAGGGGGACAGCAGGCTGGCTCCTCAAAGGAGTATTTTGCAGAAGGAAGGAGGAATAATGGCCTGGAGGCAGCACTGGCAAACGCAGCAGGCATTTTCTCCCCTGCAGGCCCTGAAGGACTTGAGATTTAAGAGAGGACAGCAAAAAAAAAAAAAAAAAAAAAAAGTAAAAGCAAGCTAGCTTCCACTTTACAGGATTGGTGGGGAAGTGATATTCTCAAAAAATGACCAGGTCTTAACTGAAAAAGAAGGTATGGATATTGCCAGAGAGTAAACGAAGGCCACAGGATAGTTTGCTGTTGACTAAGTTCCAGAGGACACAGTGGAAGGATTGGAAAGGGAGGAGGCAATGGGAAAAGCACATGATTAGGCCGCTACCTGGTCTCGTCCATGGTTTCACTTTGTGCAGTTTCAGTTACCTGCCTGGCCATGGTCTGAAATTATTAAATGGAAAATTTCAGAAATTATGTTTCATAAGTTTTAAATAACTTTTATTGCAGCATATTGTCATAGTTGTTCTCTTTTATTATTTTTGTTAATCTCTTACTATGCCTGATTTGTAAACTAAACTTTATAATAGGTATGTATGTACAGGAGAAAACAATGTATGTACCAAGTTTGGTACTATCTGAGCTTTTAGGCATTCACTGAGGGTCTCAGAATGTATCCTCCATGGGTAAGGGGAGACTGTATAATGCTGATGGCCTGGACTCTGAGGAATGACCAGAGGTGAGTAGACATCTTTGTGTGGTGGCTGATGCTAACAGGAATGAAAGTCTTATGGGGTAAATGTCCTATAGGAGAGAGTGGGCTCACAGACATATAGGAAGTCAGTTCTGTGGCTGGAGTCCTGCCTGTGTAGTGGCTTCAAGGGAAGATGCTGTACTGGAGTGGCCCTCTTCCCTTGAGCAGGAGCAATGTGCTGAATATTCCCATCAAGCTACCTCATTGCCTTCTGGGGAATTGCTTGGTTCATGGGTTTGTGATAGAAGTCCTGTAGAATACCGGGCTCAAGAGTTAGGCAGAGCCTGGGTTCATCTTACAGCTTCACACGATTTATATACGTGTATATCTTAGCACATTACCTAATCCCTCTTCTTAAATTTCCCTTTCTGTTTCCCCGTTATTATTCTTATTACCAGTGTGTACTTGCAATTCATAATAACTACGTGCATATGTATTAGCACATCTCAGTCATTTTTACTTCCTTTTTCCTTTCTCGCCCTCCTATCCCCCCCTTACCCCTGATCCTCTTCCTATCTGCAGAAAGTCAGTTATGCGTAGTTCAGGGAGTGGCAGTAGGGGTGGCTAGAGGTAATACGTGGACAACACCCTACAGTGTAGAAAGTCCTCAATAATGGCAGCTGATACTATTGTTTTCTGCACTGTTGTTTCTCTCAGCATCTTTCTCACTTCTCTCCCAGGTACCTCTAGCCCTCGCGATCTTCAGCTGACCAAATTCTTCAACAGGCTAAACAGTGCCCATCTTGCAGATCTTCTCCCTCCTTGTCCTCAGTGCAACCTTGACTGTCTTATTTCCTAGCCACTTAGAGCCCTCCATATTTTCTTCTGGAGTAAAGATTTCACCTAGCCAGACCTTTGTTTGCATGAATTTATGTGTCTACAAAAGATAACATTTGTGTGTTAACTAGGGTCGTCAGTGCCACAACCTAATGGAATAAAATTGCCTAGATCCTCTCACCTGATGGTAGCTGTACCAAGAACAGTGGTTTTTTTAGATCCTTGCCTCTCAATGTGCGATGTGGACCAGCAGCATAGGCACCACCCCACAGTTTGTCAGAATGTCGGACCTTGCTCCAGAGCCATTGCCTCAGAATCATTTTAGCGATGCCCTAAGGTGATTCGTGTGCATGTCTGAGTTTGAGCTGCACTGCTGTGGTGAGGAGCAGCTGACTGAAATAACAGCTGAGGGCTCCTCTACAGAAAGAAGAGCTTGCATCCAAGCTCCTTGCAAGAGGGCACTCAGAGCAGCTACTTCAGAGCCCCGGGGATGGGGCTCCCACTGCTGCCACCAGGAGAGCACAGCATCACTTGAAGACCCAGCTACTGCTCTCCCGTCCTGGGTCTTCCAGGAGAGTCAGGCTCCAGTTACTATGATCAGAGAACTAATTGGCCCCACATGGCTCCAAATCCCACCAGTTGCAGGAGGAATGACCAGACTCCCCCAGGAGCCAACCAATGAAAAAGGAGACAAAGACAAGGAGGGATGTAGAACTAAAAATCAATGCCTATAAATACAACTGTTACATTTTTACCCTTCTACCTAAAGTGCTGGGGGCAAGAGCCATCAACTTGGAACCACTCTGTCGTCTCAGTTCCTCTGTTCTTTAGCTCTGGCCTACCTAGTGACAGTTGTTAGAAAGAGCTGTAGCCATCAGTTCCTCTTTGTACACTGATGGGGCAGGGGACCTTGATCATCACTTTAGTCCACAAAGCAGTCAGTGCATCCAGAAGGAGCAATATTGTTTGGGAACTGGGTCAGAGAAAGAGTTACCTGAAAAACAGGGAACAGGATGCATTGTGGGACTGTCTGTTAGTAGCAAAAAATTGGTGGGGGAAGGACCAGGGCTAAATGAAGAGAGTATAGTTTATCTTCAGTTCCCTTTCTTTGCTCCTTTGGCTACCCTGAACAATGCTACCAGTAATATTACCACCTCTGTATTTGGGTGATACGCTTAGCCTTCCTAAATGCTTCTGTAGCCGTGATCTCATCTCATTCTCCCAACAACACAGAGTGAACGGGATCAGAGGCAGGTTAATTATGATGTGAGCTGAGCACTGAAGCAAGGCCAGGACATGTCATGCTTCTGGCTATAGGCACAGCCCTGCAATGGACACTCTGGACAGCCAAAGGGTCTGCCCCCCTGAGTGGACACAGGTAGGGGTAAAGGGTGGTGGGCTCCGCCCAAGAGATTTGGCTCCAGCCGAACCACTGATGTGCATAGTCTCTGTGGGTATGTGCTTCTTTGTCTACTTGGAGACTGGGGTGGAGGAGGAGCAGTTGCCTAGGCTATTTGGCAGGACCGTTAGATGCTGTGAGGAGATAATGGATGTGAAAGTACCTTTTCTCAAATGAGGTAATGGCTGTAAAAATGAAAGGAACCACATGGATTTAAAGTGTTGTTATCATTAGGCAGAAGAGAAATGCTAACTCCTTGACCCAGGTCACTAAATGGAGAGGGCAGGCCTTGTACAGGGTGAGGGTGTACCTCTAGGAACTTTGGGTAGGAAGGGGGCAGAAGGAAGGTGTTGTAGACTTTAGAACAACAGAATAAAATAGCAGGTCCCAGGAACAAAGCAGTGAGGCAGAGTAGCATAAGCTTTGGCTGCTTCATAATTTTGTTCAGGGTTGCCCTGTTTGAAGGGACCAGAGCCAAACATCTTTCAAAGTCAAATTGCCTGTTTCCCCCACACACACACACACTCAGGAAGACAGTCACGAGGCCCATGGACAGCTGAGCTCCTGTCATCCATCACTGCTTGCCTTCAGTGTCACTCCCAAGTCTCTAGGCACTTAGCAAATTTCAGAGGGACTGGGTTGCAGACATTGAAAGATTCAAACCCCAGGAGGGAAAGAGCTACTTCTATTTGAATTGTAAAATGGCTCCCTGGTCTGTTTCTCCCCTCACTGGAGATGCCCAGGAAGGCCCAGGCAGACTGAGGAAAGAGCTGCTTGCAGAATTGAGGGATGATCTCTTTTGGAACAGTTAGTGCAGCTCAGACAATTCTAACCAGAAGGTCCACTGGAGACAAATGTCCCTAACTTCAGGAAAACACTCAAAGGAGTCAGTAGCAGTGGCATACATCTGTAATCCCAGCTACTTGGGATGCTGAGACAGGAGGATCACAAGTCCAAGGCCAGACTGGGCAACTTAGTGAGACCTTGCCTCAAAACAAAATTTGAAAAGGGCTGAGGGTGTAGCTCAATAGCAGAGTGTTTCCCTTGCATACATGGGGCCCTGAGTTTAATTCCTCCTACTCCCCCACAAAAGAGAAAGGGGCAAAGCTGAGACTTTAGCAGCCTGGGGTTGGGCTTAGTACAGGAGAGAGTACTGAGCACTTCTTCGGCATGCTGGTATCTTCTTAACAGTATTTCTGTTCCCTGTGCCAGGGCCTCTACAGCCCAATGGCCTCTCATCCTCCAGCCTGCCTCACCTGGTGTCCACATCAAAAACAATCTGGTATCATCCCATGAGAAGGCCCTTTCAGTGCCATGAGGGCAGGAGGCAAAAGACTTATTTGGGAAGCAGCCCCAGGGTGAGGAAAGATGGCAGCTGCAGGAAGATGTTCTTTGGCTCCATTCAGGCTGAAGTCACCCTCACAAAGCCTCTGCACCAGGAGGATGCCTGTCCAGGACACTGTCAAGTGACATTCCAGTCTCTGGGTACCTTTAAATTAGAAAGGGGGGATTTGTCTGACTAGGGTGGAATGGAGGGAGCCAGTTTCTTAATTCTTTCCAGAGGCTTGAGCTTGTCCTAGTGTCTCCATCCACCTCTTGAAGGGGTGACAGTCTCCAAGCCACCTAGGGTTCCTTCAGAGTGGCTATGACTAGATTGAAGTGAGCGACAGTCCATCTTCCTTCCCATCTTCTGGTATGGTTCAAGACAACTCCAGGGTTCTTTGCAAGACTAAATTTCTTTCATACAATTAGTCTAAATCTTCTCTCCTCCCCCACAAACAGGCCTACGGTTCTGCTCTAATTACTTGATTTGTGTCCTGATAAACAACCTAACTGCTTGCAACCATTCGCCACTGACAAATTTGGTATTCTTAAGGAGTCAACAATTGCATCACCCTCACAGTGTCAAAACCCCCTAATTCTTTTACAAATCTTGTGCTCATTTGATTAATTAATCGGAGAGGCCCTGCCTGGATATTAACCTTAGAGGACCTACATGCTGAGGCAAGGAAACCTAAGTCCATCTGTAGACCTGAAGCCTTGAGGGTGAAGTAGAGCCGAATCAGGGAGCTACGCTTCTGGATCCTTGGCTCTGGCCCCTTCCCTTCTATCTCCAGCTATCGTTTCTTGCCTCATCATCCTTGTTTGTGCCTTCTTTCTTGCCCCCTGGAACCTGGTGCCTTCATAGGCCCCATAACCCCTACACCTTCAGTCCTCAGGGCTCTTCGCCTGAACACTGTACTCGGGCCTATCTGCCCGAAGTGTATGCCTCACTCTGGCCCTTGATGTAAAAGCATTATAAGGCTCTCTTGTGCTTCCCAGCTCCAGTGACTGAAGTTGTGGGCATCAAGAGAGCAATCTTTAGTTTCTCCCAGGTGTTAGAGTAGCACTTTCTCTTCTCCCAGCTCCTCTGAGCTTTTAGGTCTGTCAGCAGCACCAGGACACAGTTTCCCTTCTGGCACACAGGAGCTGTTTTCCAGCTGTCCCATTAAATGAAATAAGTTGGCATTATGTACAATTGTGTGAAGTAACAGTCCGACACATTAGCACACTTATTTATTTATGCCACCTAAATAGTTCCTTTTTATATATCACCTAAGAGATACTAAAGTTTAAAATTGCACAGAGACTTCAGCAAAGATGCTCTACATCCTACTGTGACTCCAGATTTCTTTCCTACTTGCTTCTTTGTTTGGGGGGCCACTTTCTTGAGGTTTGGGGTTTTCTTAGGAAACAAATAACAAGTTACAATGGGTGACACTGGTTAATTTCAGAATAACACATTTGTACCTAGGCTGCTTCTGGATCCCCAGTCATAGAGGAATGGTCTGACTCTTGATTTTAGGGTCCATGGCATCAAACTTTTCCATTGGCTCCATCTCTGAAGAGAAGTGGCTTCTTCCTAGATTTCTCTTTCTCCAATCTAAAATATGAGGCAGCTGTCACCTCTGTTGATAACATCCTTGTGTCGGATGTAAGAAATTAAGCTGTGTACTCTGGGTCGTCATGGCTGGAACCCTAACCGATGTCCCTTGCCGCAGGTTCTGAGGCTTAGTTCCCTCTGCATCTTCTTTTGCTCCCATCTTCCCCTCCCTCCAGTCATGTGATGCGGGAAGAGAGCACAAATGCTATGGAATGTGAGCAGCTGCCAGCAGAGACACTGCGACAAGTGACCATTCACCGAGACCCTATATATGGCTTTGGCTTCGTGGCCGGCAGTGAAAGGCCTGTGGTGGTTCGATCTGTGAGGCCAGGTAGGTGTGCCTCAGAGTACCCCCTAAGTCCTGGCTCCTACCCCACCACCCGTACAGCTTCCCAGGGCAGAGCCTCTGACCACAGTGTGCTGCCAAGAAATTTATAAGAAGTGGGTAAAGACTTGCCAGCCTATAAAACTGATAGACTTAAGCAGGGCATGCTGGTACATACCTATAGTCTCAGCTACTTGGGAAGCTGAGGCAGGAGGATCACAAGTTCAAATTCTTCTAGGCAATTTAGTGAGACTTGTTCTCAAAGTAAAAAATAAAAGGTGCTGGGGGTGCAGCCTAGTGCAAAGGCCTTGGGTTCAATCATCAGTATCGGGGAAAAAAAAATACTGATAGACACAAACCACGGAAGCGGCTTAAGGGGCCTAGATAGAGTCTGCAGGTGGTTATTTAATAGGGTTTGGGACTTAATATAGTTTCCCTTTACATAAAACGCTCACAGAAGGGTCAGTGCCTTACATGAGAAGGTACCATTAAATTCAACTAACAAGGATTTCTAGAGTGCCTAGAAGCCTAGCCGTGGTGTAGAAAAGTACAAGTCAGAGTGCCTGTCCTCCAAAATCAAACCATCAGGCTTTGGAGACAGGTCTATAGGTCAATCACTGCAGACCAAAATTAGGATATAGGCAACAGGCAGGATAGAAGGGGAAGAGGAGAATGAAATCTCTGAGTGGGGGGTGGAGGGATAGCAACAGTTACTATTGATTAAGTATCGCCTGTGTTTAATGCCCCCAATCAAGCCTGCAGAGTAAGTAATGCCCTTCCCAATTTATGAAGGAGGAAACTGGGGCACAGAGGAAGAGAAATTACTAGTCCGCAGTCACTCAGCTATGAAACCGTAGACCCAGGACTTGCTCCAGGGCCTGTCTGATGGTAGTAGGGGGTAAGTGGGCTACAGAACCATGTGAGGGAAAACAAGCAAAAAACGCACGCCCTTCTCAAAACGTGAAATCTTGTCTTCTTGAATGACATGGGAAAGGACCAAAACCATGTTTTGTTTCGAATCTGCTATGCACCAGCAGAAAAGACAGACAGAACAGAGCTTTATTCCTGACTTGCTGGGCCTGAGGCTTTAGATATTTACAACAGTTTCTTGCTCAGTCAAGAGAAGCAGCTGGAGTACAAACTGGTCTTGCAGAAATTTGATGAATTTTGCAATCCTCAAAGGAAAAGAAAAAGATTTTGTAAGCTCTCTTCAACCAGGGGGCACAAAAAAAAGAATTCAATACTGGAGTTTGTGACTGACCTCAGGCTTCTGAGTCAGCCATGTAGTTTGGCAAGAGTTTTGAGTCTCTGACCAGAAATCAAATTTGTCCTGGAAAAGGGGGACCAGACAAAACTTAACAATTGACTATGCAGAGTCCCTGCTTTAACTTCAAAGGATAGAGAATTTACAGGGCTGATGGGAGCCCAAAGAGGGTCAGCTGCAAAAGGTAAAGGATGAAGACGAAGGACTTGAAGGAGTGACGAGGGAGAGTGTGCCAGGCTGACAGGCACAGCACTGTGAGAGACTCGGGCTGATCTGCTGCTGCTTCTACCTGGGCAGCTGCAGGATGCTTGGTTCAGAGGCCACAAGGAAAGACAAAGAAGTATCCTACACAGGAACAATTGTGGTTGAACACATCGGCAAACCATTTTTGAAGGCATTAATAAATTCATGTTATCAGTGCCATCAAAGTGCCAAGGTTAAGTTTCGTGGGGACCTCATCCATTGTGAAAGAGGGAGGGAAGAAGGGAAGAAGGAAGGAAGGAAGGAAGGAAGGAAGGAAGGAAGGAGGGGAAGAGATAGGGTGGCCTCCATGCAAGATATTGATATGTTTGATAGAAGTAAATGGAATGAAATAAGTTCAAGAAATTTCTCCTTAGTGGATGTTTTCAAATTCTTACCATCAATCGCCTGTGTTACGTACTACACATTCTTCACCTCATTTATCTTCCCAACATTCTTATGTGCAATGACTTATTTTCCCATTTTACAGATGAGATAAGAGACTCAGAGACATTTGGCTCACCCAAGATCACAAAACTAGTGAATTACAGGTTCAGGTTTAGAACCCAGGTCTGTCTAGCAGTGATGAATATGTTGTGCATCCCCACAGTCTCCTCCCCTGAAGTCCCTAAGCTATCAGGAGATGTGGCCTGTTGAGCCACACTGGATCTAACTTCTCATTCTTTGTGAATTTCTGAACAGCTGTTCTCCAAAATGATCTTTGCCAAAGATCATTTGCCAAAGCTCAGCCTTGTGACACCCTTTCCTTTAACCAGGAAGTATGGCCCTCAGACACATATCTGCTTTCTTAACCTCAGCTATAGAGACAGGAAAAGAAAAAATGCAAATTTTCAGCTCCCCAAGGGCCTGTGCATTGTTCCTCTCATTTGGGGGTGTGGGTGGGGATAGCATCTCTGAGTTAAAAATTAAGCCCTTTAGGTCTTTTAGTCCAGCCCCCTGTCTCGAAGCAAGTGAATTCTTAAACCATTCCAGACTAGAAAGCGTGAACAATTTTCAAGTAAGAATGGGTTGAGACATAGCTCAGTGGTTAAAGCACTTGCCTCTCATACACCAGGCCCTGGGTTTGACTCCTCAGCACCACATAAAGATTAGCCTGGCATGGTGGTGCAAGCCTATAATGTTAGCACTCTGGAGGCTGAGGCAGGAGGGTTGCCATAAGGTCGAGGCCAGTCTGGGTTATATAGTGATTTCAGAACCAACCTGGACCACAGAATGAGACCCTGTCTAAAAAAATATATTCAAGTAAGAAGATTTCTTCCCTTCTTCTTGTTACCTGTACCACCTTCTAGCAGCATGGAAGCCATTCCTTGTTCCTAAGCTTATTCTTTCCATAAAACGGAAGTTTATGTTCCTCTTTAGAGCCAAACCAGCTAGAACACTAACCTCATCGGATTACAAGGTCTGAGCTTGAGACCTTTTTCTACCATACCAATCCCAGCTAAAGGAGGTCTACTCCTTTCTCTTTCTTCCTTCCACTGCTCTCTACCTGCCATAGGCAGCAGGTGAGGGCCAACTAACACTTCTCCCCCCACCCTTCTCTGCCTGTGTCATCTTCTGCAGGCTTGCTTGGTTCCCTCAGGCACTGTGGCTCTTGCCCAGACTTTTGCTTTCCTGGCAGTAGCTCTGAGCCCTCATGCCTCTCTCCTCTCCTCCGCAGGAGGCCCCTCTGAGGACAAGCTCCTGGCTGGTGACCAGATTGTGGCTATTAATGAGGAGGACGTGAGTGAAGCCCCCAGGGAGAGGTTCATAGAACTCATCAGGTAACAGAGGCCTTTGGGGCCTTGGCAGGAGCTGAGCAGTGTCCCCACCCCTTCCCTACTAACGGCATAGGGCTACCACTATCCCCCCGGCCCTGGGAGAGGAAACTTCAGAGACAGGATGATCCTAGCCCTGGCTCCTGGCTACCCAGAATTCCAGGGGCCAGCCAGTTGGGGCCACCTGAGGCCTCATACACTTGAGCCTAGCCTTCTCCGATAATGTGAGTAGACACCAAAAAAAGTCTCCTGCTAAAGCCTCACCTCCACTTCTCCCCTACTCCTCTCCTCACCTGAGTCCCTTTGTTTTTGGGTTGGTTACTATGTAGCAGGACACATCAAGAGACCCATGAGCCAGACCATTAAAAGAGCACTCTGATAGAAGCACAGAGCACGCAAAGCATTATCCTCACCCTCCCTGCCCTCAGTCACGCACACATAAGGAAAATAAAATCAGGATCCCTGTCCAGTGGGGTGAGGAAGGGACCCTGCCACTGGGGATTCTGCCATAGTGTTTGAGATGCTTTAATTTCTCCTTCCCAAGATGAGAGAGGTGAGAGAGAGAGGTAGTGTTGGGAGACCACTACTAACTGTGAATAGGGACCAGTCACATTGCTTTTGCCCATCCCTCCCCCAACACACACATATAGGCATGAACACCGCACACTCTCCCCTTCTCCACATTCATGCCCTGTGCTGCTCGTACATGTGCATAGTTTTGAAGACCCTAAGTTCCATGGGCTAACCTTGGCTTAGGGACCTTGGCTGTCCTCTCCCTCCAAATACAACCATGCATTCTCCCTTCCTCATTCTCCCCCTTGTTCCCTTGTGTAGTCTAGCTCCATCTCCTTCAACCCCTCTTGGTTCAGGGTATTTTCATCCTACTCATCTTTCCGGAAGTCCCAAAAGCTCACCTGGTCCCAGAGCCACTCGCTGGCTTTCAAAGGCAGACTTGGAATGCTGTGTGTGGTATAGCACCTCCTTATCAGCTCTTGAGCAGTTTGGAATGCTCTGTCCTGCAGCCCAGAGCAGGTCTTTCTTGGCATGCACCCCCTCCAGCTCAGTACCTTGCAATGTGTCTGGTCCCTGATGACCTTTAGTTTATCCCTTCTGCAGGTCCATTTGTCCATTGCATTCCCCTACTCTTCCCCTTCACCCTTCACACTCTACCACTACACGAGTATGAGGTGAGTTGACCCCATCCAGGCATATTAAGGATCTTTCAGCCTGACCTCCCAGAAGTCACTGCTTTGCTTCCAGTGGACATCTTTTCACCCTAACATGAAGTAGCCTCATTTCGTGAGCGAGTACAGCTCTCCTTCAGGGTCAAAACACAGTTCATTTTTTTTGATAACCTCAGGGGTTATTCATTCACTTATTCATTCAATGAGTAATTATCGTCACTCAGTGAGTGACTAACATGCACTAGGAACCATTGTAGGCACTGAAAATACAGCAGTGGATAAGGGGCAAAAATCCCTGGAATCTTCACTCTAATGAGAGGAGATACACCCTAAACAGTAAACACGGTGGATAAGTGACTGACGATACACTAGAAGTTGATAATGTTATTGAAGAGTAGAAAGTAGATCTGGATGAAGAGGATCAGCATTGTTACGCACAGGGCACAGAGTATAACCTTGAGTAGCATGGCCAGTGTTGGCTTCATTAAAAAAGGTGACATTTGAAGTAAGACTTGAAAGAGGTAAAGGTGTTGAAGAGAGAGAGAAGACCCAGTGCAAAGGCTCTATGGCAAGGAAATATCTGGCCTACTTGAGGAACATGGGAGAAGCCAATGAAAAGTCAGGTGAGGGGGTGTAAAGATGGCTCAGATTGTGGAGAGCCTTGTAAGCCCTGTAAGGACCTTGGCTTTCTTCTAAATGAAATCGGGAAATATGGCAGGGGCTACAGCAGATGAGTCATGTGACTTATGTTATGCCCCTTTTCTGTTCAAGATAAAAAATTCTCCATTGGATTTCCCCTGTAATACAACTCTATACTTCTCTAGACCTTGGGGTTAATTGCTTGGACTTTGTCTCGTCATATGTGGGAATTATTCAAAGTCCTTAAGCAGGGAGACCAGGTATTTCTTGAATACTCAGAACCAAGGACATCTTGACTTTTTTTGGCAGTACTGAGGGTTGATCCAGGGCATTTGCACTAATCTGCATTCCCAGTCCATTTTTTTCTTTTTCTTTTCTTTTCTTTCTTTTTCTTTCTTCTTTTTTTTTTTTTTCCCTGAGACAAGGTCTCACTAATTCTCTAAGTTGCCCAGGCTGAGCTTAAATTTGTGATACTTCTGCCTCAGCCTCTTGAGTGCTGGGATATCAGGAATGCACAGCCACTTCCAGCTTGATTCTACTGCTTAAATGCTTTTGTTCCTGTAAACATTTGAAAAGGCCAACAAGGAGAGGGAAAGCTCCTTCAGGGCAAACTATTTCCATTTCTTCTAGATATTTTAAAAGATTGTATATTCCTGGCATAGAATTTTCATACCTCACAGCCTCTTTGATGCTGGCATAATTCTTGTAGGAAGAGTTTCAAATTCTTCATTCTTTCGAATATTTGCTATTTGGAGAGGCTTGGCTTCCATCTGTTGCTGCTTGGTTCTCATTTTTTGGTCCCTCAATTAAAACAAATCTGCTGAATATGAGTCATGATGACCAAATGACCCTCCTCTGGGTTTTTCCTTTGAAAAACTCTTGCTTAAATACCAAAATTGCCAATGATCATTGTATATGGTTCCCAGGACTCTCTGGATCTATGTCCTTTGAGTTCCATAATTCAGGCCGTTAGCTTTCTGTGAGAATTTTTTAGTTGACAGATAAAATTGCTCCTAATGGTTGAGGATTTCTATGGAGAGGATGTGAAAAGGCACATGAAAGAAGACGTGAAAAATGACAAGCCTGAGGTAATGGTGATACTACTGTCAGATACCTGAGTAAACCAGTACGGATGGTTTGTGGCAGCCTCCACAAATGATGGGAAGTGAGGCGTCCGTGCAGACACTCCGATTACCCTCTGCCCTAATCCATACACCTTGATGCAACCCAGAGGAAATTCTGGTGTTGCTTTTTTTTTTTCTTTTACTAGATGAATACCTAGTGCATGATATACTGCTCTCCTGTCCCCTTTTTTCCCTGTAGGAGCGCTAAGGAATCCATCGTTCTTACAGTTCTCCACACTCATCAGGTGAGTTAGCCTCTTTGCCATCTGCCCCTTGCTGCTGACTGAGAAGAGGTGACCCCCCATGAGAAAGCAACAGCTCAGGAAGGGTGGTGGGGTGAGTATCAAGAGAACCAGCACGTGAGGCAAGGGTTTAGAAGTGAACTTTTCAATTCCCTGTGAACCCCATGCCTACTCTCATTTCGTACTCTGAGGATTTTGAACGGCGGTGCAGTGCTCTTTCCCATGCCCATGCTTGACCCATTTAAGCTGCGCACTGCCTCAATTCTAAATCTGTCCACCTCTTTTTTGTTGTGCCCCAACCAAATTTCTCTATCCAGGGCCATCTCCCAGAAATCCTGGCAGATGGTGGGTGCTGCTCTTATTCATGTAATTATATGCTAAGTGACCTGCAATGTATAAGAAGCAACACTGTATGTAAGAAATTTCAGCTAAAGTCACCAGGAAAAACATTTGAACAAAGTTCACCTTTGTCCTGGTAGAGTCACTAACTGGCTATATGACCTGGGGTGAGCCAGTTTCCTTTTCTGAACCTGTTTCTGCATCTGTAAGTCAAGGGATTCAGAATAAACTAGTCTTTCCTGAATATGTCTGATCATAATAGTCAACAGGACTACTAATTAAAAGTAAACATTCTGGGCTAGAGGAATAGTACAGCCTAATAGTTGCCTATTAAGTGCGAGGCTCTGAGTTCGATTCCCCAGCACCGCACAAGCTGGGCATGGAGGCATGGTGGCGCACACCTGTAATCCTAGCACTCGGGAGGCTGAGACAGCAGAATTGCCTTGAGTTCGAGCCCAGCTTGGGCTATATAATAAGTTCAGGAGCAACAAGGGCTACAGAGCAGGACCTATCTTCAAAAAAAAAAAAAAAAAAAGACAAAAAAAAGTAAAACTTTCTTGAGCCAGAAGTAGTGGCATGTGCCTGTGGTCCCAGCTAAGTCTGAGGCAAGAGTCACTTGAGCCTAGCAATTCAGGGTCAGCCTGGACAACATGGCAAGACCTTTTCGCAAAAGAAACTCACCAAAACAAGGCTGGGAGTGTAGCTCAGTAGCAGAGCGCTTATTTACCATATGCAAAGCCCTGAGTTCGATCCTCAGAACCATAAATAAATAAACAAAACAGATGAACAAATGCATCCAGACCCTCTCCTTATGTTGGATTCATAAAGGTCAGTGTCCATTACTAGGATACATCTTAATAAACAATCATAACTGTAATTCAGGTTTGTCCTGAACTCACTATATAGCAGATTGGACTCAAACAGTAATCCTTCTGCCTCAGCCTGCATAATGCTAGGATTACAGGCATGCACCACCACACCCTGGCTTATGTGGTGCTGGGGAATCAAACTCAGGGCCTTGAGCTTGCCAGACAAGCACTTTAACCACTGAGCTACACCTCCAGCCCTCAACTGTAACTTTAAAAAATTGTAATTCACATGCATAAACCCAGATGTTGATTTTCTTGTGCAAAACTCAGCCCATCTGATCCTTTCTGGTGCCCATGACACTTCCCTAATTCTGATGCCCAACACTCTGGAAGGGGACGCATCTGAGCTGCACCTTGAGAGAAAGGAAGATTTTCCAGGCATGAAGAGAGGGAAAGATTTTTCAGAGAGACAATGTCTCTTTACAAAACCATTGATGTCAGGGGGTAGGGCTCACCCCATAGCTGTCAAACCTCATCTAAATTCATTAGGCTTCACATACATGCACACTCATATCACACAGGGCATACACACGTACACAGTGTACACATGAACACACACATATGCCCACACGTTGTCACACATATACATGCACACAACACTCTCAGGCAGACAGGCCTTGCACAGTTGCAGTTCTCTGATGAGGGTCCTGAATAGCCTCTTCCTTATTTTATTGATCATGTGCAGTTGCCTAGCAGCCAAATGGCTGCCAGCCTGCCCCCGCCCCCAACCGATTTTTTTTTTCATATAGTTTGAACTTACTACTCTGGTCAGAGAGACACGCTTTCTGGGACAGTATATACATGAGACAGGTAAGGCCAACAGCTGTAATCCCAGTGCTCTAGCAGGCTGAGGCAGTAGGAGCACAAGTTTAAACTCAGCTTGGGCAATTTCACAAGTTGATGAGATCTTATCTCAAAATAAAAATATAAAAAAAAATTAAAAAGGGCTGAAGATATAGCTCAGTGAAGGTCCTGAGTTCAGCCACTAGTACTGGAGGAGGAGGAAAAAGAGAATGAAGATCATCGACCTGTCATTTTCTCATGTTACTGCTTAATATTTTATGAAAGCTGATGTATTCTTTCTTTTTCTTTTAAAATAATTACAGGAAATTGCAAAGCTAGTACAGACATCCTGAGTCCCTTTTACCCTATTGCTCCCCAATGGTTTCCTCTTCCCTAACTAGAATGCAATATCAAAATCAGGAAGTCAACATTGATGTAATGTGTGCACATAGTTACATGTGAATTTATCACATGAGTTTATCCATCCACCAACACAATCAAGACACTAGAAAATTCTATTGCTTGAAAGATTCTTTATGTTGTTCTTTTATAGTCATACCTACTTTCTCCAATCCCTTTGAAGTTTCTGTCAACCACTAATCTGTTCTCTACTTGCAAGAATATGTAAGTGGAATAATATCATGCATAACCTTTGGGCACTGTTCTTTTTTCACTCAGCATAACATCCTCGACATTCATCCAACTTGTGTGTTTCCGTGTTTTGTGCCTTTTATTTGCAGAGTGGTATTTCATGGTGTGGACTTACCATAGTTTGTTTAATCTTCCCCCCATGGAAGAACATGGCCTAGGTTTTTTGTCCAGTTTGGGGCTATTATGAATAAGATGCTATAAACATTTGCAGAAAGGTTTTTTTAATGAGCATAAGTTTTCATTTCTCTGGGAGTAATGCTCAAGGGTACGGTTGCTAGATGAAATAGTAAGTATATGTTTAATTTATTAAGAAACTTACAGTCTTCCAGAGTGGTTGCACCTTTTTCTATCTCCTGCATTAGAATACCATCTCCATGAGGATAGGGACTATATATTATTACTGCTCTCACCCCGGCATGTGGGCTGCCTAGCACCTGGTACAGTAGGCACTAATCAATATGGCTGAAAGAGTAAAGGAAACCCAGCTTGACTCCCTCATGAAAGCAATGTAAACTAAACCCAAACATCTCAACTTAGGTGCAGAATAAAGACCCCGACACTCACCTATCCCTACTCCAACTTTATCATCAGATACCTCCAATCTTCCCTGCTCCCCAGTTCTGTTGCTTCTACTTGTCCCCTCTTATGGCCCCTTTGTTATGGCCAAGCCTCCTTCTGATCCTCTGTGTACATGCCTTAGGTCTTACTACCCCACAGAATTTCATCCCTGTACCGTTCCACATCTCTGCTCATAACATGTGTTTCCTTTAAACCCTGGCTGGATACTCATGTCTTCTAACTATCTTGCCTGACTAACCCCAATGAGAGTTTCTCATTCATTCATTCATCAAGCCCTTACTGAATATCTGCTGTTATGGGCACTCTTATAGGCTGTGAATGTAGCAGAGCACTGACAGACATAGTTCCTGCGCTTGCAGAGCTTACATTCTAATTCACCACCTTGTACTTTCTAGAGCCATGGAGCAGAGGTATGGGTGAGCACATACATATACAGCTTTAACCACCTGGACAGTATGAGTCAACCAGTCATGATGAAGGGCAGTGAGAACACTGGAACAGTCTTAAAGGCCTCCTGGTTGTACCCAGCTATTAATTCTTTAGTTGGCCTATATTTGTGAAGAGGTCCTAGGGAAGAGGTCAGATGGCACCCAAGAAGCTTAGGGCAGGGGCTACTTGCCAGCCAGTGTGAAAGAATCCCTCAATATGTTATGGCTAGTATGGCCACACCATTGTAACTGGGCTGAGTGGTAGCCTCGCATACATACACATTTAATCATCATTATCTGTAGATTCTGTGCTTGCAAATTTGCCTACTCCAGAGAGTTCACTTGTAACCCCCCAAATCAATACTCTTGGTCATTTGCAGATATTTACAGTATGTGAGAAATTTTCATTGTTGTATACATGTGTTTGGGCTAAGGTCAAAACTAAGCATCCCTCCGTGTTCTTGTGTCAGTTCTCATAGTGAGATGCTCTGAGGTTGGAGATCTTAAGTGGGTGCGTGGGGTAGTGAAAAGCTCCAGGTCTGGGGCCAGTTAGATGGCGGTTTGAATCCCCATCTGGCACCTGTGAGTAGAACACCCTCAAGGCAAGTCACTTTACACTTATGATCCTCCTTTTCCCCTTGTGAAATACAGAAAACAGAATCTGCCAAAATGAGTTGTTGTTGGGATTTAAGATTACAATCTGTGCAAAATACTGGAACAACGGTTTATATACTAATTCAGTGTTCAAGATGACTGTACAGAACCTTGTGACTAAGAAGACCTAACTGAGAGGAAGTCTTCTCTCAAGCCATAGCAAAATGTTCTTGAAGACCCCCACCATATGTTCGACATATGTTCAAGAGTACACCCATGTGTGCCATAATATAGTTCTGTGTCCACAGCAAGCACTTCATACTTTGTGGATGCATGGAGTTTGCTGCCTCTTCCTGGGCTCTGTGTTAAGGCTTGATTCCCACTTCCTCCAGAAGACAGCCTCCCAGTAGATCCAGGATGTGGCCCAGGACTCGGGATCTGTAAAATCTACAGAAGATTCTGATGGTCAGGAGGATTTAGGAAACTCTAGACCAGATAAGCTCTAAGTCTTTTTCCAGCTCCCACATTGTGTGGCTGGTAGTGGTCTAATATCTGCTGTCCTATACAACGGCTGGTAGTGGCTTTTGGCCCCAGCTGTTCATTAAAACCACTTAAGAAGCTCTTGAAACCACAAATATTCAGGCTCTTGTTCTGACTAATTGAAGTGGAAGCTGTGGGGATGGGGCCTTGATATTGGGCTTGCTTTTTTTTTTTTTTTTTTTTTTTTTTTTTTTTTTTTTTTTTTTTTTTTTTTTTTTTTTTTTTTTTTTTTTTTTTGAGGCAAGGTCTTGCTCTGTAGCTCAGGCTAGTCCTAAACATGTCACTATGTAGCCTAGGCTAGCCTCAAACTCACAGCAATCCTCCTACCTCAGCCTCTTGAGCTCTTGAGTGGTGAGAAATTATAGGCATGTACCACCACGCCCAGCTAATCTTTATGTGGTGCTGGAGATTCAAACCTTGCGCATGCTAGACTAGCACTTTAACTGCTGAACTACGCCCATGATAGTGGGCTTTGTAAAGGCTCCCAAAATGGTTCTGATATGCCTATTGCCTTTGTCAATTTTCTTTTAACGGACTTGTTCATATGATGGCAGACCATCGAAGGGAATATTCTCGAGGGTCACAGGAGTCCTTTTCCAGGACCCCTCAAGCCATACTACATAGTCACATAGTAACCCTCTGGGTGCTTAAGGACATCCCCTAATCTTTGTGTGCAGGTATGTTCTTGAGTGAATATTTACGAATCTTGGTAGCTTAGACTTTGACACATAGATTCGCAACAGATATTTTAAAATAAAATGTTGGATTTGATGGCCCTGGTAAAATAAACTCATAATCTCTTCAAATAAAATCCTAGCTTTCTGGTTCATGAAAATGTAGCCTATACCCAAATAGCCTGAATTGCCTCTCTTTGGAGCAACCTCCCCAGAAAAACAGGCCTAAATAATAGAAACTACTATAGAATTGTTCTTTACAGAGCTTCTTGATCAGGCTTGGCAGATGATTGCTACTCAAGTCCTGTTTGCTGTATTCATAAGCTAACTTATTATTGGTCTTTGCAATCAAGAAATATCTTTTATACTGACCCTACTGAGTGCTTGGTGCTAGGTGGAGATACAGCAACATGAAATGTCATCTCTTCTTATGCAACCTGGTTGGAGAAGTAAGCTGTAACATTGTGAATTAATAGCAATGCCATAGGAAATGTAGGGAGGAGAAAGGAGAGATTGAGGAAGGAGTCAGAACAAGGGTAGAATTTGAACTGTGTCTCTAAAAAGAAATGGCATTTAGCTGATCAAGAGGGACACTGCAGGGCTGGAAGAATAGCACAGTGGTTATGGTGCTCGCCTAGCAAGTGCAAGGCCCTGAGTTTGATAAACCGGGCATGGTGGCACATATCTGTAATCCCAGCACTCATGAGGCTGAGGCAGATGGACTGCTGTGCATTCAAGGGCAGCCTGGGCTATCTAGTCAATTCAGGACTAGCCTGGACTATAGAGCGAGATGCTGCCTCTAAAAACGGGGACACTGGGGGCCGAGAAATGTAAGGATGGGGATGCAGCATAAAGTGGTCCAGAAGTGAGAATAAGACCACAGTGTACAGGAAACTGTGGGCCGAACTGCCAGCTACAACCAAACATGCAATTGATTGGAGATGGGGGGAAATGAAATTAGTCAAGTGTGATTGTGGGAGGCCTCGGAAATTAGGTCGGGGCATACTCATCACCAGGCGGAACTGAGTACAGTGAGGATTGAGCTCCTGGTTCCATTATCAAGGATCTGGTGAAACCAGGATGGCCCTCTATTAGCCTACGAGCCCACAGTGATTGCAATGGGAACTGATTGTAAATGAGCTCAGGTATCAAAGACAATGAGAGTGCAGAAAAGCAAATCAGCAAATGAGCCTCGCTTCAGGCAGGAATCTGAGCTGGTCTTTTCACAGTAATCAAAGCAAGCCTGCTAAGCCACGCTTCAGGTCTCCTACTCTCCCCAGCTTCCGGCAGCCACAATTTAACTCTCTATTCCTACGAAATTAACTTTTTGAGATTCCATAGGTAGGAGGAATCAGTTTGGTATTCTTTTGCATAGTAGGCTGACTGTCAATAATATTGTACATTTCAAAAGAGCTAGAAGAGATAATTTCAAAAGTTTCACCACAAAGAAATAATAAAAGTTTGAGGCAATGGAAATGCCAATTACCCTGATTTGATCAAAGCATTGCATTGTAATACTGGGCATGGTGGCATAGGTCTGTAATCCCAGCACTCTGGCAGGCCAAGGCAGGAGGATTGCATTTTAGCATTTAGCAAGATCCTGTCTCAAAAAATTTTTAAAAGGGTTGGGGATATAGCCTAATGCCAAGGCCCTGGGTTCAACCTCCAGTGCTGAGAAAAAAAAAAAAAAAAAAAAAAAACCACTGCACCTGGCACATATGTATAATTATATATTATATATGTCAATTTAAATAGAGTAGGACTTTAGGAAAGTGATGTTGTTTTGTGCACTAAAAAGCGTGGCCTTATACCTGGCTTTTGCTAAAATATTAGTGATCATAGCCTTGAAATTTATACTAATAGAGCCACCAAATTAGGAAATGGTCAAAGAATCGCCAGCTGCTGAACCTGGCCCTGAGAGAGAGGTTGGTTCTCTCTTCAATTCCTTATTCCACCTCACTGCTGGCTCCATATTTGCTTCAAGGGGCTTGCAGTGGCCCCAGAGGTACTTAGCAATTCCAGTCCCGTGTTTCAAGCCAAAACTCGTTTTAGCCAGAAAGGGTGTCTGTTGCTTAAGGGAGACCCAGCTACTTGGAGGAGGATAGGGTCAGTGAAGAGCTCAGCTATCCCAGCTTTAAGGTGCTCAACTAGTCAGTGCTTAATGGGTTAGGACAATATAGATTCCTGGGCCCTGCTCTTCCAGGGATTCTGTGTTTTGTTCTGGTGTGGTTCTAGCCATTTATGTCATAGAACTCACCACTGATTCTTGTAATGGGCAAATTTTAGAAATACTGAATTAGTATGATTAAACCAATGCAGGGATCAGCAAATTTTCTCTGTAAAGGGCTATATAGCAAATTATTTTAGGCTTTGCAGACCAAACATGGTAGCACCAAAGCAGCCATAGGGAATGTATAAATGATGACCACAGTCATGCTCAGATACAACTGTGTTTACAAAAATAGGTGTAACAAGATATAGCCCATGTATGCCTGTCATTTGCTTGGCGCTGAAGTGTTCGTTTTTCTTCCCTTGTATCACGTTTGCATTTTTGGATCTCACTCTCTAGTCCAAGCTGGTCCTGAACTCACTGCATTGCCCAGGCTGGCCTCAAACTCATGACAATTCTGCCTCCGCTGGTATTACAGGCATGTGCCACCACGCCCTGCTTACATGGTGCTGGGGACTAGAACCCAGGTACTTGTGCTTGCTAGGTAAGCACTTTACCTGCTGAGCTAGGCCCATGCCCCCATGTTTGCATTTTGATTGGAGCCTTTCTAATTCTCAAAATTTTCACTCAAAGGAATGAGCATAGTATTAAGAACTGCAGTCCCACAGCTGGGCTTTGAAGCTACTTTGGGACAGGGAGACACTCAAGAGCCACCTTGTATCCCACCATAACGCAGGCCTCACCTGTGTCTAAGGATGAGGCCACACATGACTCTATGGCATCTAGCAGAGACCAGCTAGCAACGAGTGACTCACCGTCAGCAATCAAGGCTGAAGATGATAGTAGGATGGAATGTTAGAGACCAACAAGACAAGGGTCAATGAGAAATGAGGCATAGACAAGCTGAAAATAGCTCTGAAGCAGACATCCAGAAATGATTATGCTCCCTGAAATTATTAGGAACTCTACTTCCTCCTTTGTGGTTTTGCTCCTTTAAATATCTGAATCTTTTGGTACAAACACTAGAACAAGATCTTACTTTGGATTTTTGGTAGGCAGAGCAATGGTACTGTCCCACCACTATGGGTGAATGCATCTGGGGACATCCAATGAGGTTCTTTGTTTAAATCCCTTAAATAGGATCAAGGTGGGACCAGAACCCAGAAATAAAGATCCAGACTGACCTCCAGCTTCCGCCTGATACGGGGAATAATACCGAAACCAAGGCTTGGGAAATTGGGGTTCTGGTTTCAGCTGTGCTACTCAATCATTTTGACTCTTTGTGGGCCTCGGTTTCACCTGTGAAGATGTAAGGTGTACTGTAGGGTCTCTAAAGATGGCTTGCTCCACATTGTACCAAGGAGGCATCTGATGGCAGATGTTCACGGAGAAGGGGGAGAGTGGAATGAAGCTGCCACCTGCGGTGTGTTTCCTCTTCCTTTCTACCTTGGTGGAACATCGGTGATGTGGAGGTGGGTGTCAAGCCGAGCTGGCTGAACAGGACTACCGTCCTTTCTGTCTTACCCTTCCCTTTGCCTCAGCCGGAAGCCTCCGCCCAAGATTGAGCACCCAGCTGTGCAACACACAAAGACGTTTATTGACGCTATGAACAATAAATACTGTAATTACTTTCAGCAACAATGTTTAGCCCTGGATTTTGTTGTGCTATGTCTTCTTCTGCCAACAAATTGCCCCAGTGGCTTAGGATAAGTTTAAGGTTCCTTTAGCACTGTGGTTCTCAATCCTGTTGTACCTTTAAATCGTCAGAAGCTTGACAAAAATGCTGATGCTTGGGCCTCAACTCCAGGACTTCTGATGTAACTGGTCTGGGGTGGAGCCTAAGTCTCGGCATTTTTAACACTCCCTCCAAGCATTTCACTGTGGAGCCAGGACCAAGACCCACTGGTTGAATTCCTGCTGGACTCAGATGGAATGAGTAGCTTTTGGCATCTGCTTCCTGTGAGGAATGAGATTGCTGATTCTGATAGAGAACACAGCTAGGCCCCGGCCTAAAACACAGTGAGAACGTTTGTTCTGTTGTGCCCATATCTTAGGGTCCTGTCCTTCAGTGGCTGGTCTGGTGAGTTAGTCCCAATCACAGTGAAAATGGAATATAATACCAGCTCACAGGGAACATGGAGGGGTGGTCTTAACACAAAGGAACTCCTGACTGTAGGGGTCGCAGGCTCCATGGTAAAGCCCTTGAGGGAGGTGGTTTAAAGTAGTCCCAAACCTAATTTGTCCCCTAATTCTCATCTCAGTAAGAAGCAGTCCTACTTCCCATTGACCCTTTTCTTTCTCACTCTCTTCATCCAACCTGTGATCTTGGTTTGCTCTTCAGTACAAATTCACAATTCACTCAGTTCTCATCATGTCTGTTATTATCACCTTCACCCAAGCCTCCTTTTTTTTTGGGGGGGGGGGTGATGGGGATTGAACCTAGAGTCTCCACCTGAAGTGATAGCCCCATCTCTCTCTCTCTCTCTCAGTCTTGCTAAGTCACTAGGCTTCCCAGTCTGGGCTGGAATTTTGTGGTCCTTCTGCTGAACCGCCCACAGTGCTGGGATTGTAGACAAAGCACCACCATGCTTGGCTAGCTGCCATTGTATTCTAACTGTATTATTTGCAGTCACAGATACTGCAGCTAGACAAGCTTAACTGGTCTTCCTACTCTTGTTTGGCCTCTACTCTTCTTTCCCCCCACAGCAGCCAGGAGAATTCTTTTAAATGCACTTCAGACCCTGTCTGCTGTAAACCCATCAGTGGCCTGAAACCCAAAGTTCTTGCCATGGCTTACAAGGACCTGCATGACCCAGCCTCCAGCTGTCTCTCGGGAGTCTGCTCTCTTTTCTCCCTCCCTCATTCTATTCCAGTTTTATTGTGATTTCTTGCTGTTTCTTATACACCCCTTATGCTTACCTCAGGGTCTTTACTGTTCTTTTTGCCCAGAAACTTCTTTTTCCAAATAGCCCTGTGGCTGTCTCTCCTTTACTTCCTTCAAGTCTGTGCTTAAATGTGACTTCCTCCTATATTTCAAACTACTTGGAAGGCTGAGGCAGGAAGACTACAAGTTGGAGGCCAGCCTGGACAGTTTAGTAGACTTTGTCTTAAGTAAAAAGGACTGGCGATGTAGCTCAGCGATAGAGCACTTGCCTAGCATGTGCAAACGCCTGGGTTCAGTCCCAGTACCACAAAAGTACAGATAAAATTAAATATCATCTCCTCAGAGGAGACTTACCTGACCATTTTGTCTCTTAAATTTGGAATTCCTCTTCTGAATTCATATCCAAAAGAATTGAAAAGATTATGTCAAAGAAATGTGTATATTCCCACGTTCATGTCAGCCTCTTCACTATAGCCAAGATACGGACTCAACTTAAGTGTTCATCAGCAGATGAATGTATATGTAAAATATAGTACAGATACACAATGGAATGCTATTAAGCCTTTAAAAAGGAAATTCTGGCTGGGTGAGGTGGTGCACACTTGTAACCTCAACACTCTGAGAGGCTAAAGCAGGAGGATCCCAGGTCTGAACACAGTCCTGGCAACTTAGTGACTTAGCAAGATCCTGTCTCAAAATAAAAAGTGCTGAAGATGTAGCTTAGTGCAAAGTACCCTGAGTTCAATCCCCAGTACTGGAAAAAAAAAAAAAAAAAGGAAATTCTTCTGGCATTGCACCATGAATGATCCTGGAAGACATTATGCTGCTTGAAATAAGAGTCACACAAAGAGAATCTCACTTATATGCGAAATCTAAAAACGTTGACTTCACAGAAGCAGAGTGAAATGGTGCTTGCCAGAGGCTGGGAGCAAGAGGAAGAAGACATGGGGAGAAGTTGGGAGAACGCTAGATTTCAGTTAGACAGGACGAGGAAGTGTTGGAGATGTGTTCTAGGTTTCAAAACTGGTAAAATAACGACTCCACTACTCCCATTCTTAGTTATTCTCCTGTGTAGTCTTTGATTTTTTAAATTTTTCTTTATGTGGTAGTAGTTTCCCTTTATCTGTAGGGACTATGTTCTTATATGTACTATGGGGTTTTTCCATATATACACACCCATGATAAAGTTTAATTTATAAATTAGGCATAGTAAGAGATTAACAACAAATTAATAAGAAAATAATTATAACAATGTTCTATAATAAAATGTATTCAAAACTTATGAATTGTTTATTTCTGGAATTTTCCATTTAACATTTTCAAACCATGGTTGACCGTAGATAACTGAAACAGCAGAAATAGGAGACTACTATACTCCCTATTTGCCACATGAAAGACATTTGCACGGGCTGCAGGTGTAGCTTAGCAGTTAAAACACTTGCCTAATAAGTGCAAAGTCCTGGGTTTGATTCCCTAGCACCACATACGCTGGGTGTGGTGGCACATGGCTAGGATCCCAGCACTCAGGAGGCTGAGGTGTGAGGATTGCTGTAAGTTCAAGGCCAGTCTGAGCTACATGATGAGTTCAGGGCCAGCCTGAACTACAGAGCAAGACCATGCCTCAAAAGGAAAAAAAAAGCTTCATATTTTCATATTGCTGCTTCTGAGAACTGTTTGTTCATTTCCATTGCTCATTTTTAACTGCGTCTTGTACTTGAGGAGTCTTATTTTTCTTCAGTTGTTTGTATCAATAGAGCAATGGATAAAGGAAATGTGGTGTATATATATACACACAATGGAGTACTACTCCACCATAAAGACAGACAGATTTGAGTCATTTATAGGAAAATGGGTACAACTTGAGTCCATTATGCTTAATGGAATCAATCAGATTGCGAAGATTAAATATTGCATGGTTTCTCTAATATGAGAAAGCCAGAGTGTAAATAAGTAGTAGAATCAAATGGGTGAGATGTTGGGAGGCAGGGGATGGATGTGTGAGGAGGGAGGGGGATCTGTGAGGGAGTGGGAGGGCGAGAAAGGAGGGGAAGGGAATGTGGAGTTGATGTGATATGCATATGCACAAATTTCTCAAGTCTAATGTAGTCATTGTATATTGCAAATACATTCTGATAAAAACGGGAGGAAAAAGACGTTTGTGTATTATTTCTCTCGCTGCTAGAATGGAAGCTCCATAAGGTCAGGAAGTTTTGCCTTTCTTATTCACTGCTGTAGCCCTCATCACCCAGAACAGTGCCTGGCATGCGGTAGGCCCTCTCTAAACTTGTCGAATGAATATAAATGTCCCCAGAGACTGGGAATGCCCCTTCCCCCGCACGACTTCTGCATTTCCTGTCTGGAGCTCAGTAAAGAGCTGGAGTCAAAAGAGCACCTCTTTTGGTATCCAAGGGGGATCAGTTCCAGGACCCCCACCTATGGATGCCCAAGTTCACAAACATGCAAGTCCCTTATAGAAAATGACATAATGTTTTCATATAACTTACCTATAGCCTCCCATATACTTTAGATCATCTTTACATTATTTGTAATACCTCATACACTGTAAATGCTATGTAAATGGTTGTTGTACTGTACTGTTTAGGGAATAAGTCTGGGAAAGTCTCCTGTACATGCTCGGTGCTGATGCAATTTTCTTTCAAACAGCTTTGATCAGCAGTTGGTTGAATGTGAGGAAGCAGAACCTGTGGATATAGAGGGCTGGCTATAGTTCCAGTGTTCGCTGATGATACTTCTTATTGAATTTTTGGTAGAGTTTTCAAGAGTCTAGATGATTCTTTGGACATTTATTGTAGAATTGTGTAAAGAAAACAGTGCAGAGCCCAGAGGTAGAAAAGCAGGAGACCTGGGTTAGGTCTCTCATATCTCTCCTTCCAAATAGTATAGAAATTGGATGAGTCATTTTGGAGTAGTAGATATCCTTCTTTCTTCCACATCTACAAAATTTTTGTCATGAGCCTCCTTCCTAAGGGCAAGATTTATCTGTGAGATTAATAATATCATTTTGGTAAATCCTTTGGGATGCTTATATTCAGGTGTAATGAAATCTACCATTAGATATAACTTCTATGGAGAGAACCAAACATATAAAAATACAGTGGATGCTATTAGTAAAGGATTTCTGCAAGCTCCCCGAGGCCTAGCAGTCACAATGGGATTCAGTTTACCTATGTTTGATTCAGTCTAGCTTTTTACAATCCTTCAATCATATAGGGACATACTCAGGACATTGGCTTCCCCTTGTAGGTAATCAATACATATTGATTTTTTTGACCAATAAGGCAAAGTGCACCTGTACTGGGTATCTTAACTCTGATGTAACAAAGGCCAAGTTCTCCCAAGGGTTGGAGAACTTACCTGCTTCCTGTTCTTTTCCAGTCCCCCAAATCCGCTTTCATCAGTGCTGCGAAGAAGGCCAAGCTGAGATCCAATCCCGTGAAAGTCCGATTTTCTGAGCAAGTGGCAGTTGGAGAAACAGATGCAGTAAGTACATTGTTGGCCTATTCTCCTCAGCCCTTGTCCAGAGTCATCTAGGCTGTGGATCTTGCCCTGGAGCTCTTCACAGTGGATAGAATTTTGAAGGGGCTGGAGAAGATCCCAGCGCTGCGGGTAAGGGGCTAATTGAGTGGTAGAGGAGTGCGTGGCATTCAGAGAGCCCTGGGCACTGGAGGGAGAACAAGTACATATTGATTCACTCAGGGTCCTCGTGGTGCTTAGAGAAATTTCTGTCCCTAGCACAATAGCTACATTCAGGGCAAGTGCTTATGAACATCTTTTGGCTACTTGATAGAAGCAGGAAGGAAGGAACAGTTTTCTGAGGATCCAGAGAATAAGCGGCTGGTGAATTTGAGCTCTCTTCACATGTAAGTGATCCTGCAATTCCACATCTCAACTGGAGAAGACTGGAGATGGGTGAAGCCGTCTAGAGGAGATGATGCCGACTCTCCTAAGTTTCAAAGTTTTTATTAGGCTCTTGCTGTGTTCCCAATATCACAAGGAATGCAAAATAAATATCAGCTTTCTGCCACCAGATACGTCTCGTTGGAGTTGGGAGAACACGCCATTCAGATTGAGACGATAGAGTCCTCTGCTGGGCGGTCTGATCTTGGGGACAGGTAACGCCCATGCCACGAAGCTGCCAATCTGGAGGATCCTGACTGGTCCGTGGTTTCTCACAGTTTTGTAGGGGTTAAATGCAGTGAACTGCCTGCTTCGGATGTGCAGATAAAATGGTGAATGGAGAGCGGGAAGATATATGTTCTCAGTCATAGATTCCGGCCCAGAGTTTCCCAGGAATCAGTGGAAGTTGGTGATATCCTAACAGGGCACAGAGAACTGGAGCTAGTAGACACCCATGTGCTTCTATAGGCAGTGCCGGGCTGGGCCGCCAAGGGGCCTTAGCATTTATGTGCCGAGGCACAGCTGCAGATTTTGAGAGATGACAGCAGGACCAGAATAAGCAGGGAAATCAGCAGGATGTCAGGCACAGCCACTCAGAAGGAATAGAGGACACAGGTGTCTCCCATCTCCATTTCTCTGACTCTCAGCTGCAAACATCTTGCACCCTCCTGAAGAGAGAAACCTACAGGACGATGGGACCCCACCGGCAAGCTGTCAATAGTATATCAGAATCTATGTCTGTCCTCAAAGAGAAGGTTGAAGAGAAGAAAGAGACTGTGAGCAGAGAGGAGAGGGGGCAGGATGCAGCCCACCAGGAGAGGGTGAAGCAGATCCTGAGGTCCAGGTCACCAACAGAACATTTTAAAGTTCTGATGACATATCATTTGAATTTGGAAAGTAGCAATACGTACATCCTGTCACATCTCAACATTACAGAGGTCTCTGCTAAGGCCAGGGCCCCCAGTGAAGAACTCTGTTTCCTACTGTCCCTTCTCTCCCCCTCCATTTTTCTTCCTTCTCTTCCTCTTCCTTTCACTTGCCTTCTCCTCTCCCTCCTTCTTCTATCGGGACTGCCTTCACCAGACGTTGCAGGTGCACCTCAGGCAGAATGAAACCCCCACTGCAGTCCAACCTGAAAGCAAGTGCCCCACAGGAACCAGAACTCATCCAAAGTTACTTCTCCTTCCTGAACAGGCCACAAGGCATCGTTCAAAGTTCCTGTCTGGAAGAGAGGCACACATCAATGTCCCAACTATCACTGTGCTCAGGAAATTACCTGATGTCACAACAGCACTCCCTTCACCACTGCCACCAGCATGGACCATAACAGCCTGTTGGGACCTGGGGAAGTCCAGGTCTAGGCGACTTCGGGCTGTCTGATCATCCATTTCGCTTCATGTTATAGGGCTTTATTAAGCAGCCAGAACAAAAATAAATCCTGGGGCGTTCCTTGCCAACTCTATTTTTAAGCAAAATCAATTAAGTAATTATCTGAATCCAACCAGTATGCTAAATAAAATCTGCCACTGCTGAGCATCATCAGCCTGGGCATCCAGGCCTCTGGGCTTGGCAGGAATGAGGCCTCTCATCAGGGATCAGGGAGAGGACTTAGGAGGCATACTTCTCCAACTCGATATCCTGTCGCTTCCCACCTTGGCTGCATCCCAGCAAAACTTGCCTCTTGGCTCCCCATTGCTGCCAGCTAGCTCTACTAGCTCTGGAGGACTTGCCCATTTCTGTGTCAGTGCTTTGTCCACGATGGTCACTAGATACGGAGCATTCTCTCCTGTCTTCTCTAATAATTTGCACTGACTATCTCCTTCAAAATCAAAATCCAATTTGCATTATCTTAGAAACCTTAATCATCATATTGCCTGTTGGTTTGTTTTGGTTTCATAATATGTATGTGTGTCAGGTCGCTATAGCACATGACTATATGACTGGACTTAGGTCTTCTGTTTTTCCTGTAGCTCTCCTGGGGGCTTAGCATAGTGAAGAGCACAGAATAGATGTTCAATAAATTCTCATTGAAGGGGGAAAGAAAGTAAAAATGATCAAAACAAATTTAATGAATTTTTCTTGTGAAGAAAAAATCCCTGGGCCAGGAAAAAGTTATGCTATGGAGTTATCAGACATTCAGAAATGGGCCTCGCCAGTGTTTCTCAATCAGAATGAAAGCTGCTAACTCTCCAAGAGCCTTTGGAAATGTTTTAAGGTGTTTTGGTCATCTCGACAACATGTCATGCTTCTGGCATTTAGTGTTTCAGGGTCAGAGGTGCTGAGAGACTTTCAGGGACTGAGACAGTATCCCCACATGATGAATTGTCAGGGCTACAGGGTCATTAGAAAAGCAAAAGTACTAGAAATAATAGGACATGACTCCAGAGAAGCAGGCAGGGGCCATGTCAGAAGGGACCAGGAAGCTGGGCAGGAAAGCACATGCCTATAATCCCAGCCATCTGGAAGGCAGAAGCAAGAGAGTTGTAAGTTCAAGCCCAGCTTGGGTAACTTAGTGGGATCCTGGGTCAAAGAAGAAATAAAAAATAATGGGCGTGTAGCTCAGTGCAAAGGCCCAGGTTCATTCTCCACTGTGAGAGAAGGAGAGCAAGAGTGAGAGACAGGAGAGGAAAGGAGAGAAGAGAGGACAAGAGAGAAGGCCAGGATCCTGTGAACCGGAGGGAAGGGCAGAGCAGACGCAAGAGCAGGGAAGCAGCCTCATCTTACAAAGGGCCATCTGGAAGGGGAGGTACCAAGACAGAAGCTGAAATGAGTGTGAAGGGTTCCAAGGGGCTTGTCCAGCTGTGTGTTGATCCCTGTGGGCCAAGCACAGCTCAAAGCTGCAGCACTTTAAACTACAATAGAATATAATTGCACTGTGATGTCAAATGAAGGATGGAGTTTTGACATGGCCCAGTGTCCTCTGGGGGAATTTGGTTCTGGTCTCCATGTAAAGTTGTTACTGATCTATTTTTTCTCCTGTCTCTGTCTCCTATCCCTTGGCTCCCTGTCTCCCTTACCTTCTCCCGCTTCCTTGCCACACCACCCTGTGTCTTCCTTCCTCCTTCTAAATGAGCCTTCTCCTTGGCCTTTCCTGCCTGTTCATAGAAAATGATGAAGAAGGAAGCCCTCCTCCTCATCCCCAATGTCCTGAAGGTTTTCCTAGAAAATGGGCAAATCAAGTCATTCACTTTTGATGGCCGGACCACTGTTAAGGTACCTGCAGAGTCTCATTGCTTGGGTCAGCTGTTGGTCCCGTGTTCCTCTGAAAATACGTACGACTGCCCACTGTCAGAGCAAGGTGGCCTTTAACCTCCTTATTCTTTACAAGGTTGCAAAGTTACACGATCGTTGGATGAGGCTGGGGGTAGAAATGCGCATGCCCAGCTGTGTGCTAGTGATCATAAAAAAATGTGTGTGTGCGTATGTGGGCAAATGGGCACACATCTGCTTGTCAGCTGCTTTATGTATTTGCTATAGAGTGTCCTTTAGGCCTCAGGAACTAAAGTCTGAAGATCACGGAGTCATTTATAAAGCAAAAGTGATTTATATTGATACAATAACACCTACACAAGATTACACATAGAAATAAACAAGTGTAGTCTCTTGAGAGATTAACTTTGCAATGCCTTGCTTTTGAAACAACAACCAGATCTTATGCACTGAACCAAAATTTGAAAATCCGGCCACAATCCCTTTGGCTATTCCTTTTATAGGAAGAACAGTTACTGAGCTGTGATTCTTAACAGCTCAGCAAGGTGTCAGAAAGTCCTAGTGGTTCTCTTAGTTCTGAGAAGTAGAAGTGATGAAACAATTTACCCTCAGGTTCACTCTACTCTGGGACAGAAGTATCTGTTCTCCTTCTTCTGAACTCTCTCCAGAAAGAAAATCCCATTCTCTGAATGAATATTTTAATGCAACCAATGCTGCTCAAACTGGAGAGCAGCTATACCACCTACCCAGGAGACCTACTGTAACCCACAGGTGTCCAGAGGTCCCCACAGTGGGGACAAGAAAATGTTATAAATCAGAATTCCGTGTACTAGGAAATTTTCCTGAGAGGAGTGATCTGGTACTTATAATGGGCCTTTCCAGTGGTTTTCCACCAGTGTTAGTACCAACAAACTCCTGAGGAGGTTTTGGAAATGTCCAGAGGTATTATGGGTCATCTCTATGATTTGTCCTGCTACTAACATTTAGTGTCCCAAGGTCAGAGATCTGAGTGTTCTGTCGTGGGTAGAATTGCTCTTGAATGATGAAGAATTGCTGCTCAGAGTTCCAGTAGCACTTTGGTTGCAATATGGTGCGCCTAAACCATGTTAATGAATTAAGAATTTGTTTGGAAGGCTTAGGCATAGCAAAATGCAGTCTTAAGGAAGGCATGGGATGGTCTCCTAGCTATTGAAGGTCTCAGGTTATGGGGAGGGGGCATTGAAACAGAATGAGACTACCTGAGGTGATCCAAATGTCCTTCCTCCAGATGTGACTATCTTTTTGTATCAGGATCTTCTTTGGTATTTGTTCATGGATTCTTATGTGCATTGTAGATTCCATATCTGCACTGGAGTGTTTGCCACTCTCTCTTTCCCCTCAGAGCCTTCTCCAAGCACTCTCCCACCCTCCTATGGTCACCTCCATGGCATCCAGGTAGCCCACCTCTGCAGGATGGCATTGTTCTCCTTATTCATGATGTCACCCTGACTTCAGAAAGGGTGCACTGGCTAGTCATTGGGACTTTGACAGGCTGCCAAGCCACATGTCCCTGACAGGTACCTGGGTGAGTTGACAGCCTGGCACAGAGGCCATTACACTTGTAACACCAGTTGGCAATTGCTGGCTTGGTTGTCCACAATCCCAGTGCAGCTGAACTGCAAAGAAAACCTCATCTGTCCCTGCCAGAGTTCCAGCAACACCGGCCAGCGCCACTGTGAGTACTTGGATGACACAAAGAGATCCTCTCAAGTACCCACCAATTTCCAGCTTCTTGTTTGAATGGCTGAATGTCTTTCAGTGTTCACTGAGGGGCTTGTTTGGCAGCCCTGGCTGTCAGGGAGCTTTGTATTCCCAAGTCTGCTTCATCCCAGCCTTCGGGAGCTGAGAGATGCTGGCTTCATGAACACACACGGGAATCAAGCAGACATGCCGAAGTCATAATAGATGGCAGAAGTCTCAAAACTGACATTTGGACAGCACCGATAGGTTTCCAGACGCCCTCTTATTAAAAGTAGGGCAGCAGAGCAGACGGAGCCCAGAAGTAGTCAGATTTATGACTGTACACCAGACACGTGACATACTTCCTCTGTGTGGACACATTTTTCAAGTTGCTAAATTGATTGTCTATAAAAGCCAGCTACGGTCAAAAATGAACATTTTGCCAGTAACTCAAGCCATTTGATTTAGATTATGAATCTGGAAATAGTATACTTTTTTAGTCATATAACTGCAGCCTTTGCTTTTGTTAACCCTTAAGTGAAGAATTCACAGACAAACAAGGGTGGATGTTCTGCCTTAGAAGAGAAAGTAAGGGAAGAACCTACACCAAGCTTGGCACTCAGGAAATAATTTTCTGAATGGGAGGGAGGAAGAAAGGGAGAGATGTGGCCTGCTTTTGCCATACACCTACCAGGTAAAATTCAGGAATTCTCACCTCCAATGTCTGTAACTTAGGTGTTCCCTAGGGTCCAGACTTATGGGCAGCACTCCTGGGCCCCTTTATTCATCGTAGAGCACAGGATCTAAGGCAAGCATGTCAACCTTCTCCCTGGGAATTTTGTGTTTTGTTTTCACCACCCCCGTGTTTGGTACTTCGAGCAGCTTAGCACCAGAACAGATGACCCTCTCAAGGCTCTTTTTCTTTCACAGGATGTAATGGTGACATTACAAGACCGTCTTTCCCTAAGATACATTGAGCACTTTGCTCTTGTCCTTGAGTATGCTGGCCCAGAACAGAATCACAAGTTCCTGCTTCTCCAGGACAAGCAGCCTCTGGCTTATGTAAGTAACTCCTTTATCCTGACTTGATAGATTTGCATGTGGCCTGTGCTGGAGAAGAGAACCCAAGGCACTTCCTGTCTGTAAAATTTGTAATGATATGCTCAGCTAGCTCCAAGAAGGCATATTTCTTAACTGAGACTGTTTCCATTCATCTCCAAAGGGACTTTGTGATGCGTTTTGTGACCTAAGAAAGGACATTAGTCTTGGTTGCTAGTAGGAAGAGTGTGAGATGGTAACGCACTACACAGCACCTAGGATGCTGAGTTCAAGAGCAGTGGCAAGTCTCCTGTCTCTATCTGCTAGACTTGTCTGTCTCCCAAGAAGGAACCTGGCCTTTTGGGTGAAGCATATGATACAGACAAGTCAGGGGATGGAATCAAGTGAGAGCTGAGAATGGGCTGAATAGAGCCAAGAAGAGGCAGCATGTCATGTACATCTCTTCCAAGGAGCAGGAAAGGAGGTCTGGTCTACCTAGCCCGTACCATGTGGGAAAAGGCTCGGGGAGAGCCAGGACTGCTGGAAGGGCTTTGCTTGAGGAAGCCTCAAGAAGTGTCAGAGGGGCAAGCAGGGCCAATCAGTGTTCCCAGGTGGGATAGGAAGGAGGGGATAGGGGAGTTTGGGAGAAATACCTTTTCAAAGAGCCAATGTAGACGCCAAACAAGAGAAGAAAATATAAAGACTTTATGGAGAAGGAAAGAGGATGTAGGGAGTAAGGGGTGGGAATGGGGAAGGAAATAAAAATGATCAAGATGCAACATGTATATGCAAAATAAATAAATAAATAATAATTTTTAAAAATAAGCCAAAAACCAACAACAATCAGATACACAAAAACGAAAGGTTTTCTGAAAAGAAGGATTGTTCAGGTTGAGCTGTCAGCCAGATAATCCAGATGTTCACAGGTAGCAAAGGGAAGGTCGTGCTTGCCCTGCTTGGAGGGAGGCTCGGCGCCACTCATCCCTGCCCTCCACGGCCCCCACTGCATGCCCCAAGGAGCTCTTTGAATCCAATTTGACTTGTTCCAAATGGAATTTTAAACTTTTTCTTATGAAAAATTTCAAATAGACACAAAAGTGGAAAGAATAAAGTATAATGAACCCTATCGCCTTGTCCCAGCTTTAACAACTACCAGTATGTTTCCAAATTGTTTCACCTATACTTCCAAGTGGGGTTTTCATTCTTTGATAATCAGTAAGATACATTGCTTGAAGCTGAGCCCCAATGTAAAGTGCAGGCACGAGTCCCACAGCAAGAAGTCTGAGAAGTCTCTAGGAGCCTTCTCTCCAGTCGGGTGTCTTGGCACTTAGACCCATCTGTTGATAAAAGTCATATCAGGGATAAATGATTTCAAAATACCAGTCACTTTCATTCGGAAGGGCAGAAAAGACCTGGCTGCACCTCACTTCCCTCCAAGAGTACAGTAGTCCTCATTACCCATAGGGAGTGTATTCCAGGACCCTCAGTGGTTGCCTGAAACTGCACTGCACAGTACTGAACCCAATATGCACTGTTTTATCATATGAGATATGAACAAAACTATAGTGAATGTTTAATTTTTTAAAATTTATTACAGTAAAAGACACATTGCCATTAATTCTCATAAAACACCCCCTCTCCCTTCAATGCACTTACTCCACCATGCTTGCCACTTTCTGAAGCACTTCTGAAAGTCCTCGTTCATGAGTGTCTTTAGTTACACTATCATGGCTGCCTCAGTATCCTAAATTGATCCAAAACGTTTATCTTCAATGGTCACATTGACTTTGAGGAAGAGCCAGAAGTTGCATGGTGCCCTATGCGGTGGGTGAAAAAGGTGGATGAGGACACGTGGTAGTGTTCTGACAGGCCTGCCTTTCCATGAAGGACATTCAGTAGCAGTGTCCGTTGTGTGTTTGATCATGTCTCATAAAGACACTCATAAAAGAGCATTTCCAGAACTGCCTCAGAAAGTGGCAAGGACCATGGTACACGTGTGTTCAAAGTGACGGGAATATTTTGAGGGGAATTACTGACAATGTGTCTCTTACCTTGGTAATTTTTTTAATTTAAACATTCATGATATAGTTTGATCATATCTCATATACACTCATACCAATAGTAAAGTTAATTTATAAATTAGGTAAATGAAGAGATTAACAATAAGTAATAAAAAAGAACGATAAAAATATAGTTTGTTTTTAACCACTTATAAATTATATTTCTGGCATACTCCATTTCTTTTTCTCAGTACTGAGGATCAAACCCAGGGCCTTTGCACTGAGCTACATCCCTTTCCCTTTTTATTTTTCATTTTGAGACGGAGTCTGGCCGAGTTGCCCAGGCTGGGCTCAGTGTTGGCAATCCTTCTGCCCCAGCCACCCAGAGTGCTGAGATCATAGGTGTGCACCCCCATGCCTGATTTGGAATTTTCCATTTAATATTTTTGTGCTGCTTTTGACTATGAGGAACTGAAACCAGGGAAGTGAAACCTTAGATAAGGGAACACTACCGAATAAGATATTGCCAGTGAGAGACAACATGGGAAACAACATCCTGGCCTTGCCCTAAGTCCCACTTTTAGGACTTGATAAGCTGACTGCTCACCACACAGTCATTGATTCTACATCTCTCTCGCCTGCCTCTCATCCCTGGGATTCAGGTGGTGCAGCGGACACACTATCATGGAATGAAATGCCTCTTCCGAATCAGCTTCTTTCCCAAAGACCCCGTGGAGCTACTACGTCGAGATCCTGCTGCTTTCGAGTACCTGTACATCCAGGTAGAGTCTGGCTTGGGGATACACAGACAGACCAGGGACAGACAAGCAGGCAGGCTCTTGTGCCATCACACTGAAGTCACTGTAAGTTTTTCTGACCACCAGGTAGTTCCAAAGGCCCCTTTCTTTTCCACTACTATTATAGTCTGTGGCCAAATTGGCTGGCCTGGGGACCTGAGCTGTCTATGGCTCAAATTCCTGTCTACTTGTCCACACAGAGCTCATCACTTTCTAGGAACATGCAATGCTAGTCACTCTGGCACCTTCACAAAATCCCAAGGTTTCACAAGCCATGTGGGTTTCAGAGGGACCTCAACCTCCAGTGCCTAGCTCCAGCAAGGACACTTTCGGTGGGCCAGGCCCTGCACTGGGTACCAGCAGTCAGAGGTGATGGAAGAACCACTCTGCCTCACTGGACTTTGTGTATGCATGAATATATATGCCAGTGGCAGAGTTCAGTGTCGATGAAGGCACCAGCAAGGCAGTTGGCCATCTCTGCATGGGACAGAGACATTGAGGGCTTCACAGAGGAAGGGATGCATATACAAGTGCTTTTAGCCATGAAGCATGAGGGGAAGTTGCTGTGCAGAGAGATGGAGCAGAGGGAACATACACGAAGCAAGGGCCTTGGGGCTTACAATAACATGGCGGCATGAAACAGCAAGTGATTTATGTGACTGTAGAATAGGATGTGCTGTAAAGGAGCAATAGGAAATGAAGTTGGACGGGCACTGAAGTGTGTGATAAAGAGCTTGGTAAGCCACGTCAAGCAGAGGCTTTATTTTTTATTGTTGATTGATTGATTATAGTACAGGGGGTTGAACTCAGAGCCTTCTCAGTGTTAGTCACTGCGGTGTCAGGCCCTGATACCGACGG
The DNA here is from genome assembly GCA_004027205.1 of Ctenodactylus gundi. Taxonomy (NCBI): domain Eukaryota; kingdom Metazoa; phylum Chordata; class Mammalia; order Rodentia; family Ctenodactylidae; genus Ctenodactylus; species Ctenodactylus gundi. The sequence goes on from PVKB01001566.1 coordinate 222,726, forward strand.
GCCTCTATGCTGAGTTCGTGTCTCCACAGGCTTGAAGAACAAGTCGTGAAGACGGGAGGCAGGTGGTGAAGAAACGGCTTTATTGGGAAACTTACAAAAGGGGGAAGAACGATAGGGTAGAGCTCCTGCTAGTCAGAAGGGGGACTCAGAAGCGTGGGTTGCCCCTGGGGCTCAGTGTCTAGGGGGTTTTGTAGTTGAGCTGGGTAAGGGGTGGTCCTATGCTAAGCAGCTTAGTCACTAAAGCTGATTGGTGGATTCTCCAGCCCTCAGCTGCTGCTGAAGCCCACCCTCAAACACCCATCAAGCGGTTCTTAGGAGTGGCAGGGAGTGGCAAAAGCTGATCCTGCCTCCCACAACCTGTGGCAGGGAGTGGCAGGAGTTAACCCAGCCTTCCGTAACCTCTCTGTCTCTGGGGAGCCCTGTATCCCTAATTGCCTGTAATCCTACTGTCTCCTCTCACAACACTGAGCTACATGCCAAGCCCTTTTATTATTTTTAAATCTTTTTTATATTTTTAAAAATATAATATAGTAAAAGATGTCTTGCCATTATTTGCTCTGAAAGTACTTCCCCGCACTAGGACACACTTATCCCATCACTCTGCCACTTCTTTTTTTTTTTTTTTTTTTTTTTTTTTTTTTTTTTTTTTTTTTTTTTTTTTTTTTTTTTTTTTTTTTTTTTTTGAGGCAGGGTCTCACTCTGTAGCCCAGGCTGGTTCTGAACTCCGTGTGTAGCCCAGGCTGGCCTTGGACTCAGGACGATCCACCTGCCTCAGCTTCCTGAGTGCTGGGGTTACTGGCTTGCGCCACCACGCCCAGCTTATGTGGTGCTGGGGAATCAACTCTGGTACACTGAGCTATTACTGCAGCCCTCTGGCCACTTTCAAAAGCAGATACGTAGGCCCTCATTAGTGACTGTCTTTATGGAGTGTGATCAAAAATCGAGTGAATGCTACTCCTGTGTGCCATCCAGCAGAAAGGCATGCTCAATGTGTCATCACCTATTTTATTCACATCTGCCATCACATGACTTCTGGATTTTCCATAATTGAAATTGTTGCTTTCTCTCTATTCATGCACATCTGTTTGAGATTTACACGGGGAAAACCATGCTTACCTTGGATGTGCAGAAGCGTTGGATTTCAATGCTAAATCTAGATCTCGAGCTGCTGGTGGCCATGCACACTTTATCTGCCAGCCCCAGGATACATTCTGTAGGTTCGCACATACCCCATAGCTTGCTTGCACCCCCAAAAAGACCTACCCAGAGGGAGCCTTCTTAGCTGCATACTTCCGGGGGACACAGCACACTTATTCCCTTGTTTTTTAATTTTTTATTTTTTATCTTAAGACAAGGTCTCTTTAAGTTGGAGGAAGGATATTGCACCGTTGTCCAGACTGGCCCTGAACTCACTGAGTAGTCCAGCCTGGCCTTTAACTCATGCCAACACTCCTGTTTCAGTCTCCTGAGGGCTGGTTTACAGGCGTGGGCCACCAAACCTTGCTTATTTTTTGGGGGTACTAGGGGTCAAACCCAAGGCCTTGCACACTCGGCAAGCACTCCAACCACTGAGATATACCCCTAGAAGTAGGCCCCTGGTTCTTAACTCTTGCTCCATGTTTGAATTATCTGGGGAAGCCAAGCATGGTGGCACACACCTATAATTCCAGCAATTTGATGGAACCCTGTCTTAAAAATAAAAAAAAAAAGAAATGGGCTGGAATGTAGCTCAGTACAAGGCTCTGAGTCTAAGCCTCCATACCACAAATAAAAAAAGAACTATCAGGTGAGCTTTGGAAAAATTGATAAGCCCCATCTGAGCCCCATCTATGATTAAATCAAAATCTACAGGAGTGGGGCCCAGAGATTGATATTTCCTGAATTCCTCAGGTGATTCTAATGTGCAGCCAAGGTAAAGAAATTCTACTGGAGAAGGTTAAATATTACATGGTTGCTCTAATACAAGAAAAACAAACTGTAAAAAAGTAAAAGAGCAAAATAAAGGAATAGTGGAAGGGAAAAAATGGAATTCTGCTGGAGGGTGAGGGCACAGAAATGATGAAAGCCATTGCAAAAGGACATGAGCAATTTCCAAAGATCAGTCAGCGCCACAGCGAAGTGAATCAGACACAGAAGGTTAAACATCGCATCATTTCTCTGGTATGAGAAAAGAAAACCGACATGTAAAAAAGTGAAAGAGCAAAGTAAAAGAATGATGGAAAAAGATAGGAAGATAGACTTCGTGGAGAGGGGAAAGGAGTTGGGAGGGGTGAGGAGGTGGGAAAGAGGAAGGGAAGTAAAAATGATCAAGATGCAATGTGTTTGTGCACCAATTCCTTGAGCTGAATATAGTTATCTTGTATCCTAAATATGTACTAAAAAAAAAAAAAAAAAAAACACCCAGTGATGAAGAAGCCCACAAGCTAGGGAACTTTGGCACTTCTCCAGAGGAGGAGTAGTGAGGGCCAGAATCAGGGCTGTGTTGGACTGATGTAGATTTAAAAGATACAGCTGATAGGCTTGGATGAGACGAGTGTCTGAGAGGCAGGATCAGTCCTCAAGTTAGGGACTAAAGGCACTGGAAAGGGTCTGAAGCCGGGGTAGAGTACCTTGGGGGGTCTGTTGAGTTTTAGGGGCCCACGGGACCAACACAGCACTTGATGAGAGGAGGGGAAAAAAACCCTGAAACTCAGCTGGTTGTGGCGGCACAAGCTTGTAACCCCAGCACGGTAGGGTGCTGCAGCCGAAGGGTCAAAAGCCTAAGCCCAGCCTGGATGCTGTCTGAAAACACAAAAAAACTAAGAAGGGGTCCGAGGATGTGCAAAGGCCCTGAAGTGTAATCCCCAGTGCTGCCACAACAAAACGACAGCAACAGGAAAAAAAAAAAAAAAAAAAAAAAAAAAAAAAAAAAAAAAAAAAAAAAAAAAAAAAAAAAAAAAAAAAAAAAAAAAAAAAAAAAAAAGCCTCCATCGGTATGATGGTGACACCAGGGGATGTGCTGTGATACATTATGGTTATCATGCCTGTCCTTTGGACAACCTAAAATATTTGAAGCATTTCTCAGTCTCAAGTTCTCCCACCAGCCCTCTATGGGGTAATGAGTTCTACGGTTCCTCAATGAACGTCAGAAGTCTAGTTCTCATTTTTTCATTCAAGCTTCTGGGGTTTACTTTGCTTCTAATATTTTGGAATTTGATGACAAAGTCATGTCCACTTATTTCTCCCCTTTGTGATATTATAGCCCTTCTTTCTATACTTAACAGTTTTTTGAGGTCTAATTGACACAAAGCAAACTACATGTATACACACCCAAGAAGCTATCCTCCGATCAAAATATCATACCTATTCAGTACTCCCAAGTTTCCTAAGGGCCCTTTCTAACTCATTCACTCAAGCACTAGCTGACCAGCTTTCCATCATTTTAGATTATTTTTTATTTTCTAGAGTTTACATAACTTATACAACATGGATATGTTTTTTGGCTTGGCCTGTTTTGCCCCACATAGTGATTTTGTTATTCATCCATGATTTTTTATGAATCAATAGTTCTTTTTTTTTCAGTACTGGGGCCTTCCTACTGAGCTGTATCTCCAGTCCTTTTTTTATCTTATATTTTCAGAGAGGATCTGAGCAAGTTGCTAAATTGCCTCAGCTGGGCCAGAACTTGCAATCTTCCTGCCTAAGCCTCCCTCCCAGAGTGCTGGGATTCAGCTTGTACCACCAGCCCAGCTAGCTCATTTATTTTTATTGTTGAGTAATATTCCATGTACGGATGTACTAGAATTTGTTACATTTGTTGGTGGACATTTGGAGTATTTTCAGTTTTTGGCAATTACAAATACAGCTTCTGTGAATATTCATGTACCAGTCTTTTATGGACATGAGTTTTCTTTTCTCTTGGGTAAATACCTAATAGTGGAATGATTTGGTCATACAGTAGATATTTTTCCTTTTTTGTGGTTCTAGAAATTGAACCCAAGGCCTTGGCACTGAGCTACACCCCCAGCTCCTTCCCCTTTATTTTGAGACAGAGTCTCACTAAGTTGCCTGGGCTGGGCTTAAACCTGTGATCCTCTTGGCTCATCCTCCCAGGGTACTGTGATTACAGGCCTGTGCCACTGGGCCCAGCTTTTTTTTTTTTTTTTTTTTTTAAGGAGTTCCACTACTGTTTTTCCAAGCGGTTGTACCATCTTACATTCCACTAGCCATGTATGAGAGTTCCAGTCTTAGCTGAGCTCAGGGGAGCAGACCAGTAATCCTAGCACTCTGGGAGTCTGAGATAGGAGGACCACAAGTTCAAGCCCAGCCTGGTGTATATAGCAACTAGTGAGACCTGTCTAAAAATAAAAAAATAATAAAAAGGCTGGAGATGTAGCTCAGTGCAAAGACCCTAGGTTCAATCCTCAGTGCTGGAGTGTGTGTGTGTGTGTGTGTGAGGAAGAGGGAGAGAGATTCAGAGAGACATTCAGTCTTCCCACATCGTTGGCATGATTGGTTGTTACCAGTATATATTATTAATGTAGTGATTCTAATGGAGTGTAGTAGTAACTGTGAGTTCCATTTACATTTCCCTAATGACTAATGATGTTGAACAACTTTTCACATTTTTGCTTGTAGTGAAATGTATGCTCAGATTGTTTGCCTGCTTTTTTATCGGGTTGGTTGTTTTCTTATTATCAAGTTTTGAGAGTTATTTATGTATTCTGGAAACAAGTCATTTGTTGGATATGTAATTTGCAATTATTTTCTCCCAGACTGTGGCTCATGTTTTCAGTGTTCAAACAGTGCCTTTCACAGAGCAAATGTTTCAATTTTGATCAAGTCCAGTTTGATAATTTGTTCTTTTATGGACAGTGCTTTTGGTGCTATATCTAAGAAATCCTTGTCTAACTTAAGGTCAAAGATTTTCCTTTTTCTTTTTTCTTAGTTTTGTCATTTTAGGTTTTACATTTAGGGCTAAGATCTGTTTTTACTTTCCTGTGTCATGCAAAGTATCCACCAAATGTGTGTGTGTGTGTGTATTAACATATAGATATTCAATTCTTGAAAACACTCTTCTTTCTTCACTGGATTGCCTTTGCACCTTTATCAAAAGTCAGACGTCCATGTATTTGTGGATCTGTTTCTGAACTCTCTCCCCTGTTCCCTGGATCTACCTGTCTGTTCTTATGCCAACATTCCACTCTTTTGTTACTATAGCTTTATAGTAAGTCTTGAAATAAAGTTGTATTTATTATCCAAGTTTATTCTTCTTTCCAAATTGGTTTTGGGTCTTCTAGGCCCTTTGCATTTTCATGTTAATTTACAGTCAACTTGTCAATTTCTACTAAACCTGATATGATTTGCATTGGGATCATGGAGAATGTATAGATAGTCTATAGACAGACATTTTAACAATATTGAGTGCTCCATAAACACAGAATTTCTACATTGATTTAAAGTGGGGAGTGGTGATGCAGGCCTATAGTCCCAAAACAGTGCTTTCGGAGGCTGAGGCAGGAAGATCGCAAGTTTGAGCCTAGCCTGGGAAATGTAGTGACTTGGTGAAACCCTGTCTCAAAATAAAAATTAGAAAAGGGCTGAGGATATAGCTTAGTGCATAGGCCGTGGGTTCGAATCCTAAGTATCACAAAAATTGATTTACATTTTCTTTAACTTATCTCAGCAGTGTTCTATGGGTTTTAGTATGTAAGTCTTTCATATTTTGTCAAATTTGTCCTTAATTATTTCATGTCTTGATACTTTTATAAATGATATTAATGTTTTTATGGTACTGGGAATTGAACACAGGGCCTTTAGGTCACACCTTAGGTCACAGTTTAGGATGCACTAAACTGCATCTCTACCTACTGTTATTTTTTAAATTTTGAGGCCAGATCTTCTAAGTTGCCCAGGTTAGGCTCAACTTTGCAATGCTCCTGCTTCAGGCTCCGAGAGTGCTGAGATCGCAGGCCTGTGCCACTAGGCCTAGCTAACAAGTTTTTAATTTTTAATTTCAATTTCTAATTTTTTTTGTTGCTAGCATGTAGAAATACAATTGGGTTCTTGCTCTAGCAGTACATACACTAAAATTGAAATGATACAGAGAAAATTAGCATGGTCCCTAAACAAGGATGACATGCAAATTAGCAAAGCATTTCATATTTTTACTTCCGCTTCTCTGTTCACAGGCAGCTTCAATAAACAAAGTAGCTTAGCCAGTTAAGAGCTTTGCTACCATAACTGCACCCCCCAAAAGAGAAGTACAATTTGGCTTTTTATATGTTGAGCTTATACCCTACAATCTAGCCTGCTCACTTATTAGTTCCAGTAGGTTTTTGCTTGTTTGTTTGTTTACTTTGGTGGTCATTGGCAAAATATTTCTTTCCACCTCTCCCCTTTGTGACCATGGTGGCTTTCTAGTCCCTTAGCCAGCCCATCCTGGTTTCACGTCAGTCAAATGGACAACTGTTCTAAACAAGACAGACTCATTGATCGCTAGGATCTGATCCTCAGAACTGAGGAGTTATCATTCATTATGCCAGCAGTTCCAGGTACCACCTGTAGGACAACTTAGGGAAGACTCCTTCATCACTATTTTTGTCCTTAAGACCCCAAGGAACAGACTATCTACCCCCTTTCCTGCAACCTAGCTTACCCTGAGTGTCTTAGTTACTTTTTGTTCCTGTGACTTAATACCTGATATGTGCAGTTTAAGGATGAAAGCTTTATTTTACCTCACAGTTTCAGAAGGTCACAGTCCATTCACGGGCAGTCACCAAAAGTGGAGGCACATGGCAGAGGCAGAGGTGGAAGCTGATCCTTAGAGCATTGCAAACACAAAGCTAAGTCCAGTCCAGAGGGAAGGCAGGAAGTAGCATATATCCTTCCAGGTCTCATCCCAGTGATCCGCCCCTCCTGGGTCCATCCTCAGTGTTTTGCCCCTACTAGGTTTAAGCCCTCACTACACGCCTGTAATCCAATCCACATGCCTGTCTTTTGCCACACTCCCATAATCCACGCCTCCAGAAGAGGATCTCATCTCCTAACAGCATGTGATTCCATAGATAATTTATAACATACAAATACATGAGACTTTTAGGGGACAGTCCAAATCCAAACCACAGTACTGGGCTTCTGAGCCAGAGCCCTGTGGAGAGTCTCCTAATGTCTCTTTCCTTGTTTCCATCTGAACTAGTAGCGGAGCCTTGTATGACTAGGGAGTGAATGTGGACCCCAAGGAAAGGCAAGAGGCTCTCATAACAAGAGGAAGGAAAGAGAACGGTGCCATGTCTTGCAATGAACTGGACTTCCTGCCACATGTACCTTGCCATTGTGTGCGCCTATCACAGAAAAAAAGGCTGTCCGCTATGTCCTGAGTGAAGTGAACAGTGTCTTTGTGACCTAAAAATTGTCTCTTTCCCAAGGGCAACACCTTTCTCTTCCCCTTGTTCTATCATGGCTTGCTGACCCTGCGGTTCTTTTCTAGGATATAGTGGAGTGGGTGTGTTGGGGGGGGGGGGGGGCATATCTCCCTTAACTGACATGTATGGACTACCCTCTCTCACAGAGTCGGAACGATGTTATCCGAGAACGCTTTGGAATGGACCCCAAGCCAGAGATGCTTTTGGGCCTGGCTGCCCTCCACATCTATATCACTGTCTCAGCCACTCGACCTAGTCAGAAGATCTCGCTCAAGAATGTGGAGTGAGTTGTTCTGGGGCCCCTCAGGACAGGAGCAAAGAGCTATGGAGGGAGAATATGCAATGGTTGAGTTCCGCTCCACTTTTAAGAAATGTAAAGCATGCTCTGGGAGTGAGAATCAGAGTTCCTCACGCCTAAGGCATGGTGCCCGAGAGCTACAGCTTCCATGAGGGAACTGTGACCAATTTGCTCTTGTCCCTGTACCACCTTCTACTTCTTCTAGATTTTCTTCTTTCGTCTCTGCCTCAGATCCAGTCAGTTTTGGTCTTAGCATCGTCCTTTCTCTGTTCCATTTTTTCTCTTTCATTAATCTCTCACTTTTCTTCTGCTTTTAGGAAGGAATGGGGCCTGGAGCCCTTTCTTCCCCCATCCCTCTTGCAGTGCATCAAAGAGAAGAATCTCCGGAAATCTCTCTCTCAGCAGCTGAAGGCTCACCAAACACATCCTTCTAGCAGCACCAAGGTACCCAGAGGAGGCCATGGGGAAGCATGTGGCCTCAGGGGGCCCTGGGTAGTTCTTCTGGGGGGTGTGCACCACTCTTTCTAACTCAGGTGCATCTCCAGCCTGGCCAAGTACGGGAGCAATTAGGGGAAAGAATTCTCCTCTAGCCTAAGCCTTCCCAACAGACAGCTCCAAGAGTTCTCAAAGCTGAAGGGCCAAGTGCAGGAGATCACTCAAGTCCTTTCATCAATTGGTGCTGATTGAACACCTGTCATGTGGAAAACATTGGACCCTGGGGAGGCGCATGTTTTCAATGGAAATGACTGCTCCCTCCCTTGCTAGCTTTCTAATTCATTAGTTCTGGGATATGGCGTCCTGGAATATAAAAACCCAACCTGGAGAGTGAGGATGTGTGTGAAAAAAGTCTGACCTGAAAAATGGGTCACTGGGCAAGTGTATGAGGGCTCAGGTCACTGCTACACTCTCCCCTACCTTCTAGGGCACATACCCTTTGCCTCTGAGGAACCGCCTCTCTGTGCCTACCCTGAGTCCTGCAGGCCCTTCTTAGGCTGCTAAGGCTCCCTCTGCTGCGCTTCTGCCCGAAAGGCAGGAGAGTGGCAAGAGGTACTAGAATCAGCACGCAGATGTAGACATGGGACATACACAGTGGTTCAAACCCTGGGTATTCCACTCATTCCAGATTCCTTGCATTAACAACTAGCTTCTCTTTTAGGATGCAAATTTCCCCAGAGAGTTAAGCCATTCCCACCTTGCTGTCCATATTTAATGAGATTGTTTTCTTCTCCTGTGAGAGCAGAAGCCTTTACCACCATCTCCTCAGCTAGTATTTTTTGAGGAACCCCAGTGCTCTGCCCTGAGATAAGAATAAGAAAGAATAAGAAAAAAAGATACAAAGATGAAGAAGGCCTGGTCTGAACCCTCAAGTCACATGCGATTTTAGTGGGGAGTTGCTGTTCCCAAGGCGGTTCCGCAGGAGAGGTGCTCTGGAAGCGTGAAGTGGGGCGGAAAAGGCCAGGAATTGGTACATTTGATGGCAGAGCTGGGTTTGGAGGCACAGACTTGAGTTTTCGCCTACATGAATTGGTAGGGGTGGGTAGTAGGAGGAAGACTTTCCCAGGCAGGGAGATCCATCTATGCAAGGCCCAGAGAGCTGGGTCCAGTGGTACAGGACTGTAATCACAGCACTCTGGGGGGCTGAGGCAGGAGGATCATAAGTTCAAGCCCAGCCTGAGCAACTTAGAGATTTGGTGAGGTCCTGTCTCAAAATAGAAATTAAAAATGGGCTGGAGATGTAGCTCAGTGTACAGGCCCTGGACTTGATCCCCAGTACCACAATAAGAGCACCAGTAACAACAACAAAAGCCCACAGATAAGGGAAAACACTGTGAAGACCCCAGAATAAGCAAGTACAGAGTGCACAGGACGTGTGGGTCTGGGAGTAGGAATAGGAGGGAGGCCTGGGAGGGGACAGATTGGCAGGAGCCAGTTCATGGAGGATGCTGTCTGTGTAGAAATGAGTTCTACTGCATCCTATAGGCAGCAGGAAGCCATCAAAGGATGTAAGTAGGAAGCCAATGGGATTAAACTTAAAGAGGCTTACTCTAACTGTATGTAGAGGTAAATGAGAGAAAGGAGTACTGAATGACCCTTGCTGTCACTCTGACACAAGTGAGAGTGACCAAGGCAGTGACCAAGAAGAGGGGCAGGTGGGTCAGAGAGGGATTTAGTGTTAGAATCAAGATGACTTGGTGCCTTCTTGTCCTCAGATGATAGGAGGAAGGAGTAACCTAGCGTCACTCCTACGTTTCTGGCTTAGTTGCCCAGATATGCTGACAGGGACCTGGAAGGACCAAAGAAGAACAAGCTTGCAACTTAGGATGAGATGCTACCAGCTGTAAACAACAGTGCCTAGGCAGATGGCAGGAACTGAAGTATCTCAGGAGTGACATAAATACTAGGTGGGCTGTCCGAGTTGTGTGTGTGTGTGTGGTGGTGGGGGGGGGGGGGTCGGAAATAACTCAAGGGAAAAATGAGTCAGCTGGTCGCTGGTCCCTAGGAAAGACCAGGAGGTTAGAGAGGCATTTAGAGAGGGAGGTGGAGTGCTCAAGGTGAGAGCTACCCAAAGTGGAACCTTTCTGCAGGCCCTTTGCTTATTCACGGAGTGGCTTCATGACTAGGGCCTGTCCTGGGATGCTGAGACACCCCTTTGAAAACATGGGTTTGCTTCTCATGTCTCTGGGCTTGGTTGTTTCCACAGGGCTCTGCAATTCAGGCAAAGCTTCAGTACCTTCGAATTCTGAACGAACTTCCAACCTTCACGGGTGTTTTGTTCAACACTGTGGGCCTGGTCAGTGGGGCAGTGGAGGGAGGCTGTGGGGGAAGGTGTCGACCCTTTGTTGGCATTGTCCCATGTGGGGGTGGGAGCAAATACAGCTGGCTCTCTATATTCTAGGGTTCTGCATGCATGGATTTAACCAACTGTGGACCAAAAATATTCCAAGAAAAAAAATCCTGTCTATTCTAAACATGTACAGACTTTTTTTCTTTTCATCATTCCCTAAACAATACAGTGTAACAACTATTTACATAGCATTTATTTTGTATTATAAGTAAACTAGACATGACTTACAGTATAGGAGAGGTGCCCAGCATGGTGGTGCACACTTGTAATCTCACGCACTCAAGAAGTTGAAGCAGTAGGGTCACAAGTTCAAGGCCAGCCTGGCCAAATTAGTGAGCACCTACCTCCAAAGAAAAATGAAAAGAGCTGAGGGATGTAGCTTAGTAATAGAGCGCTAATCTGGCAGTCACAAGACCCTGGGTTCACTCAATTACCAGGACTAGAGGAAGTGCATAGGTGACATGCAAATACTGTCATTTTATGTAAGGGACCTGTGCGTCTGTGGATTTTGTATTTGCAAGTGGGTCCTAGAACCAGTACCCCACGAGTACTGAGAGTCAACTGTATTTGTTTTCAGTACCCTTTATAACCCTTTTGTATCCTCCTGCCTCTGTTTCAGGGATTGGCAAACTTTTTCTGTAAAGGGCCAGATAGTAAATATTTTAGGCTTTTGTAGGTGGGCCAAGCAGATCTCTGCGGCAGCTCTTCAGCCCTGCCATCTTAGCATAAAAGCAGCCGTAGACAATGCATTAACAAATGGGTGTTGCTGTGTGCCAGTAACTATTTAGGGACACAGAAATTTGAATTTCATATACTTTTCACGTGTCACAAAATATGGTTCTTTTGATTTCTTTCCAGCCATTTAAAAAAGTAAAAGCCATTCTTAGCTCTTGAGCCATACAAAAACAGGTGGTGGGTTGGATTTGGCCCCAGGGCCACAGTTTGCCAACCCCTGCTTGGTTTCTCTGCCCTTGCACGTACTCCCACAGCCCCCTACCCTAGATTTCCTGAGTCCTTTTGCTGCCCTCTGCCTGCCCAGGCCCTTCACTGCAGCAGCAATGCTCTGGGGCTGGGCACAGCAGGCCTCTCCCCTGACGCTGTGCCAGGGCTAGTCGACCCTAGTGAAAGGAAATTGAAATCATCTTGCTGATTAGCTCCAGGTACTTGTCATGCTCTGGGGAGCGCACTAGAGGGAAGCTGCTTATCAAGTGCCTATGGGCAGACACCAGAGGTTCCTGGGGTGATGGTAATGGCAGGGAACGGGCAGCAGAGGGCTCAGGCTTGATGGCTCCCAGGAGTTTGGCAGGATCATTAAAAGAAATCTAGCCCAGCAAACCTAGAGGTAGCCATTTATATTCTGCGATTTGAAGAACACTGAAAGCCCACTGTCCCCTTCCTGAATCGCATACACCCTCAAATCTCTCTTCTACCCACCTTCCACTGCTGCGGTTTCTATTGGCCATTCTTCTGGGTTAAGACCACTGCAATGTTTATTAAAAGGTAAATGTCCTCTTAGGGAGGAAGGCCAGCATTAAGCACCCATTTAATCCTTACCACCTTAGGCAGAGTTACTTTGTCAGTTTAGCTTTTGGCATTGTGTGAGAAGCTCAAGTTTGAGCTGCTGTTGGCCAGGTACAAACCAGACACAAGGCTGCCTAGTCTGTACAACACTGGATGGGGGCCTCAGACAGCCTGCAGAAACTGTGGAAAGTCTCTGAGGTTTGCTAGGAGAAGATTTTTCCAAGGCGCCAAAACAGACCTCATCTTCTTTACCATTTTGCTGTACAACTAGCTTACCAATGCCCACATCACTGCTACTGAGGCGAAGGTGTTGACAGACCAGTGATTTGGGGCTTTAACCTGGAAGAGAGAGGATCCAGACCATTTTCCCCTCACTGTCATCTAGCCTTGGCACTGAGTCCCAGGTATCTCCACCAACCCCTGCAGAAGAGGTCCAATGGATATTTTCTGTTTCCCTTCTGTCTTCTCTCCCCACCCCATTCCCACTCCTTTCTGTGAATGCTGCCTGCCACACTGGGCACCAGGACGAGAAGCAGTCAGCCACCACTCTCCTGGTGGGACCCCGTCACGGCATCAGCCATGTTATTGACCTCAAAACCAACCTCACCACTGTGCTGTCTGAGTTCAGCAAGATCAGCAAGATCCAGCTATTCCGAGAGAACCAGGGTGTGGCCCGTGTGGAGACCAGCATTATGGATGCCAAGGTAAGCCCCACTTTGAGGGGCTGCTTGTCTCCAGGCACTGGCCTTGGGAACGGAGCGCAATGTAAACTAAAGGGAGAGACTCTGAGCCTATGAAGTGAAGTTCAATGATTCTGAAGTGACTCGGACCATGCGCCCCTTGAACCCATCTTTCTTTCCCTTCTCAACCCCCGGGTCATACTGTTTTGACCACATAAGCACAGCCAGCACTGGGAAAAGTTAGGGAGTGTCACCCCACCCTGACAGTTCTCCACAAGGCAGGGGGACTAGAGAACTCAGAGCTACTCCTAGGCAGTTTCTTCATAATCATTCTGTCACAGCCCACATAGAAAGTGATATTTACATGGAACTTTGGGCCAAATGGAGCAGCCCCACAGATTCAGGCCTGCCTGGCTGCCTCAGAGGCTGGGGGAATGAATCTGTTTTGTCTCTTCTCTGCTCTTGCCGCATGAACACTGGTTGGGAAGCACCCGCTTTGAATCATGGAAGAGAGAGATGTCTGAGTATGTAGGCAGAAACAAGGGGGCTTGGGGAAGAGTATGCAAAGCTTTGTCCCCATGTCACCTCTCATAGTCCAGCTCTTCCAGAACATCAGAACGCTTTTCATAGATTAGCTCTTAGACTGGCAAGCAGCTGTCATCGCCTGTGCAAAGCCTGGCAGCGGTGGTCAGCAGCTCCCCCCACAGCTCTCATGTTTGAATACAGTGACCAGCGTGGGCTGGGGGCAGGCCGGCCTTCCAGCTGGCGGAGAGAGATGTAGAGGAGGTACAGCTTTCCTTTCTTAAAGGATTTCCTGTTGTTAGCAGATTAAGAAGTCAAGTGTTTGCTTTTTCTAAAAGCAAATTTTTTACTTTATTTCTGTATTTGTGAAACCCACAAAGCTTTAATATGTTAATTTTTCCACCTATGATGCACAGGATTGCCATTGGTTTAGGAACTCAACTAGTGCTAATATTTAATTGGCTTGTGGCTACTTCCTCAACCAATGGCTGCTGCCCTCCTCAGATGTTGTTGGGTAAGAAGCCAAGTGCACCAGGAGGGAAGAAGGAGGGAAGACAGGGAGTGCAGGGGAGGTGTGGCTTCCTGAGAAAACATAGGGGTTTAAAAATGGAGAAATGGCTTTTCAGCTGAGTCTCTTTCTATGCACTACGAGTAGAGCTTTACAAAAATACAGATGACTAGATCTTACTCCCAGAAATAACTTAATTGGTTGGAGGTGCAGCCTGGGCATCGGGATTTATTTTTTTCAGTTTCCCAGGTGATTTTGTAGTACAATCAGTTGAAGAGCCCACAGGTTTGGGACCTGATCTCTAGGAGGAGGTAGCAGGCCAAGCAGCAACATGTAGGTATTGCCTGAGTGAGGATCACTGTACTTTTTTCTACAAGTGACCCAACCTCAGTTGTGGGCTTGAATGTCCCAGAGTAACTACACTTTTCCCCCCAGGCTGTGGCAAGAACTCAGAGCCTCACACATGCTAGGTATCACTCTATTGGTAAGCTATATGCGCAGTCTGAGAACCTAGACTCAAAAGACAAGTGACACCTTAAAACACAGAACATGTATAGAGCTTAGAATCCAACAGATAATGGCTCAAATCCTGGGTCTTCCACTTTCAGGCTATGTAGCCTTGAGAAAGTATCTTAACTTCTCTAAACTCTGTCCTTTCAATTGCAAAATGGAGTACGTATCTCAAAATACTGTGTTTGAGATTAAATGAAAGCCAAATGTGGTGGTGCACCTGTAGTGCCAGCTATTGTGGAGACTGAAAGAGGAGGATTTCAAGTTCCAGGCTGGCAAGACCCTCTCTTAAAATAAAATGGAGCCATGCCTCGTGATGCAGGCACTAGGTTCAATGTCCAGTACCACACAAACAAAAAAGATAAAAATAAAAAGGAAAAAACAGGCCGAGGATGTAGCTCAGTGGCAGAGTGCTGTAGATTGAATCCCTAGTAATGCGAAAAGCAAAAAAGATTAGGTAAGAAAATACCCATAAAATGTCTAAGCACATTTCCTGGCACATAACACATACTCAGCAAATGAGACTTTTTTTTTCAAAAGCAAAAATCAGTGAAGAAAAAGTGCATGGAACAGGAGAACAGGAAGGAGTTAACCAGATGGGCTTCCCACCAGAGGGTGTTATAAACTGGATCTTGAGGCAAGAGGCATGAATTAGCAGGGAGAAGTGGGATGTGTTCAAAGGCAGAGAGCAAGCGCGGAAATAAGCAAGCCATATGTGCAGGTTGATAAGCAGAATTATAGGCCGGAGAGGAAAATGATGAGAAGAGAGATTGGAGAGATTGGGGATGAGCAGAAAGTCAGTCAAAAGCCTCAAAGGCCAGTCCAAGGCATTCAGACGCGGTGTGGTAGAATGGCGGGAATCCAGTGTAGGTCACTGAACAGAAGGGGACAGAATGGAAGCTGATTTGCACCGGGGTGCAAGAGAGGCAGGAGCAAGGCCAGTGTGAAGCTGGCAAGGCGAGGAGGGGATTGTACCAGTCCATTGGTGAAGCGGCAAGGGCTGGAGCTGGAGGGGCAGCAGTGGTCTGGAAAAAGAAAGAAGAGGTGTGAAACATGCCAACTCATATGGCTGCACACGTCTGTCTTGCACACACAGTGCACATGTATTATACCTGACCCTGTTGCCTGCTGCGTGTGCCTCAAGTGCACTATGGAACAGAGTTCCATGGACAGCACTTCACCAAATCATGAGTGCATGCCATGGTGAGGTGGCATTACGGCATAAATGGAAGATGATGTTGGTGAATGAAGGGGGCTACTCTTTTTAGTACTGGGAATTGAACCCAGGGCCTTTGCCCTGAGCTACATCCTTAGCCTCTTTTTTATTTTTTATTTTGAGGCAAAGTCTTGGTAAGTCACTCAGTTACCCAGGCTGGGCTTGAACTTGTGATCCCTTTGCCTCAGAATCCCAGAGGGCTGGGATTGCAGGCAGGCACCACCATGCCCAGTTGAAGGTTGCACACTTTGAGTGAGAGACAACAGTTAGGGAACAACGTGAGTACACAGTGATGCGACCATCAGGCGATGGCTCAAGTATGCACTATTTTAAGTAACTAATAAATTCATAAAAACACAAGAGAAAGACACAGCGTATGCCAGAATTTTCTATTTTGCCCCCCACCCCAAACCTTTGTACTGGGGATCAAATACAGAACCTTCACACTGAACTATATTCCCAACCCCCACCTCCCATGTTTTATTCTTTTTGTTTGTTGTGGTACTAGGGATCAAGCTCAAGGCCTTCACACTGAACTATATTTCCAACCTTTTTTTTTTCTTTTTCTTTTTAGTTTGAAACAGAGTCTTGCTAAGTCACTAGGTTGCCCAGGCTGGGTTTGAACTTGAGATCCTCCTGCCTCAGCTTACCAGAGTGCTGAGATTATAGGCATGTACCACTGTGCCCAGCAGAATATTTCTATTCTGTAATAAGATTTGCCCAGTGTGGTAGGCAAAATAATGGCAAAAATTATTGAATGTGCCATGTTATATGGCAGGGGGAATTAAGACTGCAGATAGAATTAAGATTGTTAAATCAACTGACCTTAAAAATAGGGAGATTAGCCTGAATATCCCAGGTTTGACAAGTGTAATCCCCAGAATCCTTCTCAATAAAAGAGAGTCTAAACAGAAGGTCAGATGGTGTTGTTATGGTTTGGATCTGGGATGTCTCCCAAAAGCCTCATATATTTGGATGTCTTAGATTACCTAAGGATGTCACATGTCACTAGGAGGTGAGGCCTGGTCTGGAGAGACAGATTACTGAAGGTATGACTCAGAAAGGTGTAGTCTTGCCCTGACTTCTCCCCAATCCCTGCTCCATCCTCCTGCAACACTGAGCAGCTGCTCTCCACCATACCATTCCCCTGTTGCTGGCCTCCCATGAATGGACTAAGACCTTCTGAACTGTGCGCTGAAATAAACCTTTCCTCCTTTACGTTGTAGGTGTCAAGTGCTGTGTCCCAACAACGAAAAAGGTAGCTGACACAGATGTGGTATGACGACTCAGCCCAGACTTATTGGCCTTGATAGTGGAGGGAAGGGGCCACAAGCCAAGGAGTATAGACATCCTTTAGAGGACAAAAAAGTCAAAGAAACAGATTCTACCCTAGAGCCTCCAAAGGGTCACAGATGGGCTTGCACTTGATTTTAGCCCAGTGAGACTTACGTCATATGTCTTACCTGCAGAACTGTGAGAAAATAGGTGTGTATTATTTAAGCCACTGAGTTTGTAGTCATTTGTTAAAGCAGCAACAAGAAATTAATATAGCATGAGATTTTGTCAAGTCATACTCATTTATTTATTTATTTATTTATTTATTTATTTATTTATTGTAGCACCGAGAACTGAACCAAAGCCTTTCACAGTGAGCTACATTCCCAGCTCTTTTTTATTTTATTTTATTTTATTTTGAGGCAGGGTTTCACGAATTGTTAAGTTACCTAGGCTGGACTTTAACTTGTAATCTTCCTGCCTCTGTTTCCCAGAATACTGGAACTATAGACATATACCATGCTCAGCTAAGTAGCAGGTACTCATACACTACATTACAGGTCGGATTTTAAACTGGGCATCATGGCACATGCCTCTAATCACAGCTACTGCAGGGGCTGAAGCAGGAAGATCTTAAGCTTCAGGCCATCTGGGCAGCTTAGCCAAGACCCTATCACAAAATAAAATGGAGAAAAAGGGCTTAGGATGAAGCTTAGAGGTAGACCACTTGCTAAGCATGCAGGGGGCCCTGTGTTGCATCCTGAGGACTGGAGGAAAAAAAGATTTGATTGATAAACATGCTGTTTACACCCAACATTTGTTACATAGAGTCAGATGTATCTGTCCTCAGAGATGTCTGCTTTGGGCATCACTAATTATAAGTTTGTGCCCTAGGAAATGGATAGGCAGCTTTTATCCCCTTTTCAGATAAATCAATGGGCAAGATGAATAATGACATCACATTGATAGCTTGAAAGCAGCCATGGTGGCAGCACATACACCAGAGAAGCTGGCAAATGCTGTACAAGTCAGAACTTGAAAGAACTGGCTGCAAAACATTTACCACTCATCGATACATTTAACTGAAGCTGTCCGAGTTTCCTTACCAGGGGCCATGGACATTAGAAACCAAACGTGGCCCATTTCTCCATAGGCATGCCACTGTGGCCTGGGAATATTCTAGAAGAGCCCAGCGAAGCTAAAATGATTCATTTAAAGCAATTTTCAGCCCTGACTGAACATGAAAACTGTACATGCAGATTTTAAATCCTTGGGCTTTTCCTCCAGACCACTTAAATCATACTTTTAGGAGTATGGCCCAGGGACGTATAGGATTTTACAGCTTTCCAGGTGATTCTGATGTGCACCTAGCCTGAGAAGCATTGCTTTAAGTGATATTTTGCTTTGCCTTCTATTGGTCAGCTATGCCCAATTAACTTTCCCAGGACCGCAGGTGCAATGGTCCCCGAGAACTCAAGAACCACCACCCAGTACGCTCGCCTCTCCACGCTTCTGTTGGCAGAGATGCTAGCATGAGCTGAAGGCACCCAAACAGGGAGGAGAAATGGCTGCAGCATGTCAAATTAATCCCTGCTGTACTTTTTCCTGGCTGGCTCGTGCCTCAAACTCTGTCCTCCTTATCTCATTTTCCACTTGATGATAGCTTGGGCATATTTAGTTTCAGTTTTTACTCAGCTTACTGACTCATAGTGGAGCAAACAGGAGATAGTGTTCAGATATCTTTCTCCAAGAGATAGCCATCTGGGACTGAGACACCACGGGGCTGTTACCTTACCCCACTACCACAGAAGCATGTCAGGGGGAAAAGAAACCATCAATGAAGCATCTCAAGGGATGTCTTGTGGCCCAGTGCATCTACTGTTTTCATGTGGGAGGTGTGTCGTGCTGGTGCTTTCTCTAGGGACAAGCATTATATTATACATCATCATCATTAAAATCCGATTTAAAGTTAAATGTTGTTTTTGAAGATTTCTAAGAAACCTATTGTCTTTGTTTCCTCTTCATTTCTGGGGCACTATATTCGACACCTACTACTTAAGAAAAGCAAAGTTTATTTTAGCTCAGTTTCAGAATGTCTATTCATGGCTGGCTGGCAGTGGTAGAAGGGCTTGGCAGAGGCCTAGCCAGAAACAGGCTATTCACAGCACAGTGAGACCAGAAGCTATGTGAGTGAAGAAGGACAAAGGAGCCAGCATACACCCTTCTGGGCCAAGCCCCAGTGATCCACCCCTTCCGAAGAGGACACACCTCTGAACTGCACAGGAGATCAATGGACTAACCCCCTGATTATATCACCTTCCGAACATGGCGCTTCTGGGAGTCACTCCAGATCCAAATTCTGACACCTAACCAACCTCTTTGCTCATCTGCCTTTGATTTACTTTTTACTCCTGTTGGCAAAAACCACATCCATGTTCCTTTTACAAACCATATTTGGCTATGCTGGGGCCCAGCTGACCACGTGGGAATACTGAGGAGCGACTCCTATGTCATGCTGCGTTATGTCCTGCTGTGCTGTGTTGTGCTGTGCTGAGCCACATGGGGATGTGCTTTGCCCTCTCTGTGCACAGCATTTCCCCTTCTTGCTGTTTTATTGCCAGCATCAGGCTATGTTGAAAGTGAGGAGAACCAAAGTAAAGGTGCCCAGTCAGCCAAAAAGTCACCAAGCCCCCAGTCGGTAATTCTGTCCATTAACCAGCCACTCTGCCAGCCGGGTAAATAAGTAGTCAGAATGTGATGCTGAGCTGGGCCTGGTGGTGCCGGACTGTCATCCCCACACTCTAGGAGGCTGAGGCAAGGGGACTGCACTTTGGAGCCCATCCTGCGCAACCTAGCAATACCCTGCCTGAAAGTTTAAAAATATATAAGTTTGGAGAAAGTAATGTAGTACAAAGGCCCTGAGTTCAACTCTCTCTACCTGAGGGGAGGGGAAGAGGACAAAAGAAAAAGGAAACTGACATTCTGCCTGCCCTGCCGTCAGTTTTTCCTACCAAGGCACGAGTGAGTTAGACTACCCTGCAATCAGCCAGGCTGCCCATCAGTCAGCCACTCGGCCTGTACGTTGGCCACATGGTCCCCCATCCTGTTCTTCAGCCAGCTCCATTTCGTCAAAGAAGCTTTCTCCAGCCTCTGAAGCCAAATGTCACACACAACACACACATAGGCACACACGTATGTGTGCTCACATAACCATGGCAGGCCATTCTATGTTTTGATAATTCTCCGTACTTTCCTCCCAGCATTTGTCCCACCTTGCAGTCATCATCATCTGTGTGACCACTCGGTTTGTGGCTATGTGCCACCAGATTATAAGCTCCAGGAGGAAGTGAGTTGACCTTGTTCTGAAAAGAGTCGATGTGGCTCTTATGGCCACACCCTCCAGGAAGCATCTGGCCAGTTTGTAGCACATTGCTGGGTGGCAGTACGGAGCTCATAGGAGCATTTCAGTGAGAGAACAGCAGAAGTTAAGGTGTGAAAGAGTTTGGGGGAACTATCAATGATATATCTAGGCTGGAGCATGAGGCAAGGGAGGGTGATGGGGAGGATGCAGAGTTAAGGGAAATACGCTTGGGTACAGTCCCTGAAGGGCTTTGCATGCCCTTGTACAGCAGTTGAGTTCCATGTCACAGGTGATGTGAGCACTGTGTGAAATGACAGTAAGAGTTGTACTTTAGCTGGTCACAATGGCACAGACTTCCAGCCTCAGCAGTCTGGGAGGCTGAGGGAAAAGGATCACAAGTTCAATCCCAGCCTGGGCAACTTGGCAACTTAGTGAAAACCTGTCTCAAAATAACAAAGTAGGCTGGGCTGTGGGTGTAGCTTAGTGCAAAGTCCTATGATTAATCCCAGTACCAGTGAAAAGTTATGCTTTAGAAAGACCCTCAGGAGCGCTGGGGGTGTAGGTCAGTGGCAGTGGTAGTATTTGCCAAGTGTGCGTCTTACCCTGAGTTCCATCAGCAGCACAAAGAAGGAAAGAAAGAGAAAGAAAGAAAAATTTCTGCCTTGTCTGGGCTATTTAGCAAGATTTTATTTCTTTTTTCCTTTTTCTTTCAATTCATTTTCTTTTCTTATTTCTTCTCTTTTCTTTTTTGAGATAAGGTCTTACCCTATAATCCAGGCTGCCTGTGTTATCAAGGATTTTGCCTATTTTTTCTTCCATCAGGTTTAGTGATTCCATTTTCATATCTGGGTCTTTGATCCATTCTCATGTTTTGGTACATGGTGAAAGATGTGGGTCTAGTTTCATTCTTCTGGATATGGATAACCAGTTTTCTTGGCACCATTTATTAAAGAGGCTATCTTTTCTCCAGCATATGTTTTTGGTCTTTGTCAAAAATCAGATGGCAAAGGGTGCTTGGGAGATGTCTCTGCCTCCTCAATTCTGTCCCATTGGTCCACCTGTCTGTTTTTGTGCAAAAAAACATGTGTGTTTTTTTTAATCATTCTTGTCAAGGGCTCTACTTCTACATATGACTACACTGGGAATAAAGCCTCAAACATAGGAGATTTTCAGAAACATTCCAGATCCAAACTGTAGTAGTTTTTGAAGCAGTTAACTCCAGGATTAATTTGACTGATTTTAGAGTTATAAACATAAGTCACAAAGTATGGTAATATTTCAAAGTGGGTTAGTTAATAACAGTGACAATAGGAGTAATAGCGTGCCTATATTTACAGCAGCACAACTTAGAATAGCTAAATCTTGGAAACAGCCAGTATGCCCGTCAACAGGTGAATTGAATGGATAAAGTAGATGTTCTACATTTACACAATTAAGTACTGCTCAGACAAAAAGAAAGATACATTTGAGTCATTTGTGGGAAAATAGGTGTATCTTGAGACCATCCTGCTTAACAAAATGAATCAGACACCGAAGGTTAAATATCACATGGTTTCTCTAATATTAGAAAACCAAAGAACAAAAAGTAAAAGAGCAAAATAAAAGAAAGACGAAAGAAAATAGGAAGATAGATTTTTGTGGAGAGAGAAAGAAGGTGAGGGAGGGATGAGGGGGCTGTAAGGGGGAAAGGAAGTAAAAATGATCAAGATCCTGTAAAGTCTGCCCACCAATTTCTCAAGCCGATTGCAATTATTATGTGTTGCAGATACATACTGCAATAAGTAGAATAATTTTGGCAAAATATAGGAGTTGCATCTCAGTAGTAGGATACCTGCCTAGCACACGTGAGGCCCAGCAGGGGAATGCAGAAACAGCAACAACAATCCTGTTACTATGAAATGTCCTGTAAAAACAGATCATTGTGAGCTGTGCTCAGTGGTACAGGTCTGTAATCCTGGCACTTTGGGAGGTTGAGACAGGAGGATTCCAAGCTTGAGCTCAGCCAGAGCAACTAAGTGACTTACTAAGTCTCTGTCTCAATCAAAACTGAAGATGGGCTGTGGATGTAGCTCAGTAGGAAGGCCTTGGGCTTAATCCCAATACCACAGAAACAAAACAAAAAAGGATCATTCTGTTCGAATAAATTCAAAAAAACTTTGAGTACTTATAGCTTCCTTAAAGTTTTCCAGTGTACGCTAATACAGTGTACACTGTATTATAGGTATGAAAATTCCCATAGTAAACTATCTGCATAGCTTGGCTTAGACTGGCACAACAAATACGTTTGATCAAGGAAGTCTTTTAAGAAGGATGAATAACCAGGTGTGAGAATGCACACCTGCAAATCCTAGCCATTTGGAAGGCTGAGGCAGGAGGATCTCAAGTTTGAGCACAGCCTGGACAACTTAGTGATACTTGTCTTGAAATAAAGCAAAGAGGGCAGTTTGAAGGCCCTGGGTTCTATCCCTAGTACTGGGGAGGCTGGGAGAAGAAAAAGAAAAAGAGGAGGAGGAAGAGAAAGAAGAAGAGGAAGAACAACAGCAATAACTGCCAATGATTCAGGCCTTCTCGAAGGCTGATGCAGGAGGATCATACATTCAAACCCAGCCTGAGCAGTGTAGGTACTTAGTGAGATCTTATGTCAAAATGAAAAGCAAAAAGGGTGGAGGATGTAGTTTGGACTGAAGGGCTTGGGTCTAATCTCCACAGTGCAGTGAGAAGAAGTACCAGTAAGTGTGTCCATGCCACCTTGGGAAATAGAGGAAAAAGAAAAAAGAAAAAAAAGAATCCGAGGAAGGCTGCCGGCCACAAGGGCTTTGGCCCTAAAGGCAAAGACAGGACATGATCCCATAGATCATCCTTTATGGCCAGAGAGCTGTTCTTGGGGTTGTAGAGCCACATGGAGATGAGTGGGAGATAATTATATTTCTTGCACCTATGATGCTTACAGTCAAGGATGATGAAGGCCACTGCTGAACCTGGTGGTGCAGGCCTGTAATCTCAACACTTTGAGAAGCTGAGGCAGGAGAATTTCAAATTCCAGTTCAGCCTGGGCAAATTTAGCAACTTAGCGAGACCCTATCTCAAATAATCAATATATAAAAGGGGGTGCTGGGAATATAGCTCAGAGTGAGGGTCTTGTAGTCAATCCCCAGCAGAAAGAGAGGGGGGAAGAAGAAGAAGAAGAAGAAGAAGAAGAAGGAGGAGGAGGAGGAGGAGGGGGGGGGGAGGAAGGAAGGAAGGAAGGAAGGAAGGAAGGAAGGAAGGAAGGAAGGAGAGAAAAACAAAGAAAGAAAAAGAAGAAGGAAAAGGAAAAAGCAGATACTCCAGGCCATTGCTCAGCCTAGCCTAGACTTCCAGCTTCCCTCCAGCTCTCCCAGCTGGCCCACATAGCTGCTGAGCTCTGACAAATACGAATATGGCCCCACAGGAGTAACGTTTGATTTCATTTTGATATCTGGGTAAGAGCTTACTGCAAAGAAATACCCTATCAGAAGACAGTATATGTTAGGCCATGTGTCTCAATTCTTGGATTGGAAACTATGATTCCTGAACTGGCAAGTCTTGCTGGGTTACCATCCCCCTAAAAATGCACCTGTCTCTTGCTTTCTCAGGTCTTTGTGTTTTCTCCCATTTCTTTTGCAGCCTCTGGTACTGTTGATGGAGTGGCCCGAAGCCACCAACTTTGCCTGCTTGATAGCTGGGTACTGTCGCCTTCTGCTGGATTCCAGGAAAATGGTCTTCTCCAGGCCTGTCACCCAGCCTCTTCCACATCCAATGATCAAGGCAGGTAGGGCTCAGCCTCAGTTTCTGGTGTGCCTGCAGCCCTTTACACCTTGGAGACATGGAAGGAGGAGCTCATGGCTTTAGCTCTCACTCTATGCCAACAGAGCCTAGTTTTCCAGTCACCAGGTACTGTGGCATGCATCCTACCTGGCATACCTCTGTGGGAAAGACAGCTGGCCTTCACAGGTGCCTGCTCCACAAGTGAGGCCTGTGACACCCATTGCATTTGAGTTGGTGAATGAACATAAGATAAAAATAGCAAAGATTAAAATAGCAAAGGCTCAATCAAGCCACTTAAAAAATTGCACTGGCCAGATATCACAAGACGTGTATAGACTCCCAGCTACTCAAGAGGCTGACACAGGAGGATATCAAGTTCATGGCCAGCCTAGGCAGCACTGTGAGACAGTCTCAGAGAAAGGGAGAGAGAGACGGACAAAGGAAAGAGAGAAGACAAATTGCATTTGGTCTGAGGCAAAAGTTTAGAAGTATAAAAATCTAGGGGAGATACCCGCATCTTGTGCCTTAACAAAAGCATGGCTGAAAATGAAGATTTTTAAAAAATCTTTCTTTTTGGTCACCATTGGGGACTTTGATGAGTCTGCCTGTAATATGAAGCCACTGAAGGCAGGAGAAAGAAAGACTGGCCAGGCCTAGAAGAAGGCTTAGAGATAGGACTGGGTGATCAGAAAACACAGTTGTAGCACCCACACTAAAGGGCTCCCCATTAGACAACTCAATATAGCCACCACTCAGAGCTGTGCAGGTCAGGGGCCTTAGACGATGTAGCCAGGTGCGGGCCATGCTGCCCCAACCAACATGGGAGCTGAAGGAGGAGATTCAAAGAGCAGATTCCCCACCTGATGGACCTTGGGCTCATGTATGTGCAACAATGCTTCCCGTAGCCCAACCCCCAAGCTGATGGGCACAGCTGAGACTCAGCAGCCAGTAGGCAGCCTCTCCACATGCTGCACGCCCTTGACCCACAGGCCTTTGCCACTGGGCTAGTCTGTCTGTAAGGCTCTTGGTCTTGGGCATGGTCACTCCGATGTGGATTGAGATGTCGGAGAGTAGACGCACACTTCTGGTAAATGACGGCGCTCAGAGTGCTGGGTATGCCCCACACACACACTTGTCCTCTCATCCCACTGTCTCCCATCATGAACAAATCTCTCACAAACGCCATGGCAAAACCATGTTTATGAGGTATAGCATTGTCCACAGGAATCACAGGACAGCATACCAAACACAGACGTGGGAATGGACGGGTGGACCCAAGGCATATGAGGAGGGCCCCACATAGAAAAGTTAAATGACTGAGTAGGAACAAGAAAAAGCCAAGAAGCCAGGACTCCAATTGTGCACTCTAGGAGGCTGAAGCAGGAAGATTACAAGTTCCTACCAGCCTGGGCTATGCAATGACTTAGCAACATGCTGTCACACAATCAAAAATAAAAATGGACTGGAGATATAGCTAGGAGACAGACACAGAGAAAGAAGAAAGCAAGGGAGTGAGGTGCAGCATGTCTCCAGGTGAGGAGCTCATACTTGCTAACTCACAAAGGGCCAAAGACTAGGAGAGCCACATTAACATTCAGTGTGATCTGTGCCTTTCCTCTGTCTAATCATATCCAAGTACTAAGCAGGGAGAAAGGGCAAAGGAAGGGCAAAGGGAAGACCTTGGAGGCAGATGGGGGGCATGTGCCATTAATCCCAGCATTCTGGGATGTTGAGGCAGGAAGATTTTAAGTTTCAGCCCAGGATAGGCATCTTATATAAAGTTTTTAAAAGGTGATTTTAAAAAGAAATATAAATTTATAAAAGTAAAAAAATAAATAAAAGTTTTTTAAAAAGGGTGATCATAAAACACAACTGCAGCCCCCAAGCAGAAGGCCTACTTGGGGCCCAGGCAAGGACCCAGATGTGACAGAAGTGTTTTGGGGATCCATTTTCTGAACGTACTAGGGGTGGCTCTCCAGTCCTGCTCTGTCTAATCAAAGGTTTCTTCCAATGCTTGCCAGTACTAGCTCCAAGTATGGCCTTGCTCTAAGGATGGTGGCACCAAGTGGAGGACACGGTGTCCCTGCGGCCTTACTCAACACTTCCCATTTGCTTCCCCATTGCTTTGCCAAAGGCAAGTCTGCCTTACTGGGTTCATTTGGCACAGAGGCTTTGGAGACCCCTCCCGCTTCCCTTATTTATAAGACCCTTCTGTACCTACTGAGTAATAGAAGCTTAACATGCCCCCTAACACTATGTCTTTTTGTCGTGAGGGATCCAGATCGACCTCTTTGTGACTCTGCTGTTGGTAGACCATCTTCTTAGGGCGGAAACAGTCACCTCTATGGAAGGGGCAAATAGAAATGCCTCAGTTCTTCCTTCCCTGTCTCTTCTGGCCAGAAAGACTTGAACTTGGTGTCACATGTCCAGGGGCTTGGCGAGAAACTTAGGCTCAGTTTCTTGGCCCCGTGAACTGTTAGTTGCTGGTTGACAGCAAGCACCTGGTGTTCTCACTGGGTGGTGTGGAGTGATCTTCACCCACCCCAGCAAAACTTCGTGTCTGCTTTGTACACTGTGCCCCATGGCCACTAGAAAGCATTAGGACGGGAGAGGCACTGCTGAGGAGACCGTAGTTGAAGGCTCAATGGAGGGATTGGCGCTTCTTACCTTGCTGACTGTTAGGATCAAGGTCTAATGCCCAAATCCCTTTCCTCCATCAGTCCTCATTCTCATCTCACAATGGAAGTGCCAGTGTCAGATGCTTTTCTTTAGAAAAGGTCTGTAGAAATAGGCATCTTCCCCACCTCAGCTGGGCTTGTCCCTCGGGCCACAGCCATAGCCCACTCCAGGCCTGGTTCTTTCTAGAAAGAAAGAAGAGGTCTGGTCAGCTCCATATTCTTGTCCCACGGCAGCTTCTAGCTCCCAGCTAGCCTGTCTCACTCAGTTCGGTGCTGAGCCTACTGAGCCTGAAAGACGTCATTAAACCAGTATGTGGGAAAGAGACACTGTTGCCTGTCTCAAGCTGAGGGAAAGAGAATGGCCAGGAAGGAGCTCCCTCTCAGTAGCTTTGTCAAAGTAGCTATTTTACTTTTTTTTTTTTTTTTTTTTGCTCCACAAATATTCCTCAAAGCCAGGCCCCATGGTACAGACCTGTAATCCCAGCATTCTGGGTGGCAAGGCAGGAGGAACACAATATCAAGCCCAGCATGAGCTACATAGTGAGACACTGTATCAAATTTAAAAATTAGAAAAAATGGGTTGAGGGTAGAGCTCATTGTTAAAGCCTAAAGATCCATCTCCAATATTACAATAACAATAATAAATAATAGAGGTTAGGGATGTATCTCAGTGGTTAGAGCACTTGCCTAGCACTTACCAGCAAAGCCCTTGGTTTGATTCCCTAGTACCACATAAAAATTAGCCAGGCATGGTGGTGTATGCCTATAATTCCAGCCTTTGGGGGGTTTGGGCAGGAAGATTGCTGTAAGTTCGAGGCCAGCCTCAGCTACATAGTGAGCTCAGGACCAGCCTGGACTATAGAGCAAGACCCTATATCTAATTAATAATAATAATAACAATCATCACATACTCACTGCAGAAGGCATCAGTGTACAACCAGAAATTTGGTCCTTGCCCTCATGTAGCTTAAACACTAGTCAAGGAAATACAGACCGATGGTGAAAGGGTACAGTAAGCATCTTTGCGTTTACATTGAGGGAAATTTAACAGTCACAACACAAGTGCACCTGTGTTTGAAAGCCCAGAGAGGTTCTGAGCTTACGGAAAGGTTCAAAGGCCAGTTCTTCTCCATCACTTAGTGAGGTGGCAGGAAATCCAGAGGCAGCAGCCACCTGTCTCCAGCCCTGAGATCCTGGGTGCTGGAGAAGTCCAGGAGAATGAGGGATCCAGTTGAGGTGTTGGTTGGAGGAATCCTACACACTCTGCTATAGGTAGAAATATTCTAGTGATGGTGAATTGAATATTCTGGCTACGGGCTACTACATAGCCTGTATATGGCTGACTTGTTTTCGTGTAAGTAAAACCTAGCAACATGTGTAGAGTACTAAGTCAGACCAAACATAGTAGACATTTTTATGACGATAATTCAGAAAGAATGCGAAGGTCTTGCAAGGCCTCTAGTTCATCATTATGACTAGTCACCATTGGACTGTGCAATGCAGCAGGACCTAGTACTACAAACCTGGCTCACTGTGTGCATTTTAAATATAATCCCAGTTCACTGCCCTGTTCTTTGTGTTTTTAAGTCAATCTTCTGAGTATCAGAGTATAGAGGGATAAACTGATGCACCCCCCCCCCACCCCTTGGGGACAGCTGATGAGCAATTTACATTTATTTCCAATCTGGTAGGCACACAATCCCTGCCGTGAGCTACATACACCTGGCTGTACTGGTGTTTCTAACCTTCTGCTTGGAGGAGTTGGGCTTTACCAGGCACATTTTCTCCTCTAATCTGGGAGTCACTTGACAGTCTAGTGCTGGGAGAGGTTTTCATCTTGCAAGGAGAGAAGCCCTGGTCTGAGAGGAGTTGCCATTTTCTTACTGGGTATGCACCTGGGAGCTACCTCCAGTGGCAGCTTGTCACCAGGCCTCATACCCTGATTGCTTAGCTATCCCATTAATAGTTGGCAGCTGGTACACCCCCAAGGACTTGTGGAAAATTTTCTGGGAATAGAGTGACATCTTGAGCTTCTAATTCATGCTTCTGCCTCAGTGTCCCCTTACAGCATTTCTTCCCTATGTCTCAAAGGCCTGGATGGTGAGTCATTAAAACACCATTTCCCCACTTGATTCACAGTTCTCCACATGTAGTCTTTAAGGCCTGAGTTAAACCCACTCAGTGTAATTACATGGAGTCTATATTTGGAGGGGCTTTGTGCTTTGTGGAAGACATTAGAAAACTTGGAATCTGAAGGTAAAAAGACACTTGGATATCAGTCCTTACTCTGCCATATCTGAGCTGTTTTGGCATGAGCAAGTTCCTGGAACTGAGTCTCAGTTTTCTTACCTGTAAATTTGGGATAATGATACTACACACTGCAGCTGGGTGTGGTGACACACACCTTTGTTCCCAGAACTCTGGGAGGCTGAGACTGGACAATCAGAAGTTTGAGCTCAAGCTGAGCAACTTAGTGACTTAGCAAAATCCTATATCAAATTTTAAAAAGTTTTAAAATAGACTGTTTATGTATCTTAGTGCAGAAGTCCTGGGTTCAATCCGCAGTACCACAAAAAATATGACTAATAATAATTTCCAAGCCATAAAATCCAGCCATTCAAAGTACATAATGCAACGTGATGCCACAAGTCTGTAATTCTAGCTCTTGGGAGGCTGACACAAGAAGATCTCAAGTTTGAGGCCAGCCTGGGCTACACAGCAAGTTCAGGGCCAGCCTGGGTTACATAGTGAGACTCTAGCTCAGAAAGAAGTAAATAAACAAAATACACAACTCAATTTTTGACATATTTGTCATATTTGTGTAGTTGTCCAACCATTACCACCATCTAACTTTAGAACATGCCCATCTCTCCTTAAAAAAAAAAAGATGACAACTTAGTGTTAGATCAAAGAAAGAGCCTGGCAGGACCAAAAATAAGACCAGCAGCAAGAGAATTTGGAGTGAAAGTTTATAGCCCCCATAACTTTACACCTGTATTGCAGGTCCAGGCATAAGGCATTTGGCCTTCTGTTTGAGTGTAAGGCCAGGTGGGACTAAGACATAATGTACAAAGCATAAAGAATAAGGCACGAGGGCATAGAACAGCTATAAAAAAAGGATGACTGCGGGGTGAGCAGAGCTTTTACGTAATATGAGTGGATAATCCAGCAGCAGGGGCTTGGGGACTCGGGGGGAGGTGTTGGGGGCTTAGCACAAGAGGACAGAGCACAGTCGCCTGCTAGGTTGGGAAAGCAGGTAGGTGGGCAATAAGTTAAGGAAGACAGGTCCCCCCGGGAGCCAGGGTTGTCATCTTCAATTTGCCAGCTGCCGGAGACCACAAAGTTGTTATGTTGAGGCCGCAGAAATGAGGTAACTGTGGCCAGGAAGGAATGAGGGGGTAGCTCTCAGCAAGCAAAAGTCCTACGCAGAAAACCAAGCTGTGTGTGTAGGAGCAAGTTCACCACAGCAGTTACCGCAGAAGGACCCCTCAGTCAGCAGTCGCTCCCCAGGCCCCAGAGCTGCGTCCCAGCCCTAAGCAATCACAGACCTACCAATTCTTTCTGCCTCCAGAGCTTTGCCTTCTCTGAATGTCTTCATGCTTACTTTTTCACTTAACATTATATTTGCATAGATCACCCGTGTGTGTGTGTGTGTGTGTGTGTGTGTGTGTGTGTGTGTGTGTGTGTGTGTGTTTTACTGGGAATTGAACCAAGGACCTTTGTATTAAGCTACATCCACAGTCCTTTTTTGTTTTTGATTTTGAGACAAGTTCTCACTGAGTCACTGATTGCCCCGACTAGGCTTGAACTGGCCACCGTGTGGCCTTAGCCTCGCAGAATGCTGAAACTACAGGTTTGCACCACTGGTCCTCACTTTGAGTATGTAAATATACAATTGATTTTTATACATTGATCTAATATCTTACAACATTACTGTGCCTGTTATCAGTCTTAATAATTTATTAGTGAATTCCATGGGATTTTCTATACACAAGATCATGTTATCGGGGATGGAGAAAGAGCAGTGGTTAAAGAGCTTGCCTAGCAAGCACAAGACCCTGAGTTCAATTCCCTAGTACCGTATGTGCTGGGCATGGTTGGTACATGCCTATCATCCCAGCACTTGGGAGGCTGAGGCAGGAGGATTGCTGTGAGTTCTCTGCCAGCCTGGGCTCCGTGGTGATTTCAGGTCCAGCCTGGACTACAGAGTGAGGCCTTGTCTCAAAAAAAAATTATCTACAGATATAGTTTCTCTCCTCTTCCATTCCATAAATACTTTCTATTTCACTTCATTTCCTAGTTGCTCTGACTAGAACGTCCACTCTAGTGTGGAATAAAAGTTGTGAGAGCAATAACCAGGCATGGTGCACATCTGTCATTCCAGCACTTTGGGAAGGAGGCTGAGGCAGGAGGATCTCAAGTCTGAGCCCAGCCTGGGCAACTTCCAGACTTAGCAAGACCCCATGTCAAAATAAAGAGTAAGAAGGGGCTGAGAGTGTAGCTCATTGGGAAAGTCCTGTGTTCAATACCCAGTACTGAAAAAGGAAAGTGCTGAGAGCAGACACCCTGGACATTTTCCTGATCTTAAGGGGAAAACTGCTAGTCTTTCATTTGAGTCAAGTATAATGTCAGCTCTCAGGGTTTTTCTAAACACAATCATGTTCAGGAAGTTCTCTGCCCCAACCGTTCCCTCTCTCAGGTACTGGAGTCAGAACCAGGGCCCTCTCACTGAGCCACATCTCCAGCCCAGGTTTATATTTTGTTTTGAAACAAGGTCGCACTAACCTGCTATGTTACCCAAGCTGAATTCCGACTTGGAATCCCCCTGCCTCAGCCTCCCACAGTGGAGGGATTATAGGCCTATGACATTGGGCCCAGTTTGTTGAGTGTTTTATCATGAAAAGTTGTTGAGCTTTGTCAAATGGTTTTCTACATCGATTGAAATGACCTAACAGTTGTTGTCCTCTATTCTATTAATGTGGTATATTACATTAATTGATTTTTGATGTTCAAAACCAACTTTGCATTACTGTAATAAATGGTTATAGTGTGTAATTCTTGTTTTATGTTGCTGGATTCATTTTCCTAGTATTTTGTTGAAAACTTTGTGTCTCTATTCAGAGATATTTGGTCAGTGGTTTTCTTACGATGTCTTTGGTTTTGGTATCAAAGTAATACTAGCTTCAGAATGTGCTGAGAAGTATTTCCTTCTCTTTTATTTTTTGGGGATAATTTATGAGGAGTTAATATAAATGCTTAAAGCACTGGGGTCTAATCCCTTCTGGGGGTTGGAGAGATTTTAAATTATTCATTCAATTTCTTTTTCCTGTTATTGACCTATTCGAATTTCCTATTTTCTTGAATCAGTTCTGGCAGGTTGTGTATTTCTAAGAATTCACTCATATCGTCTAGATTATCCAATTTATTGGTGTAAACTTACTCATTATATCCCCTAATCATCAATTCCATATTTGTATGGCCAGTTGTGATGTCCCTCTTTTCAAATCTGATTTTAGTAATTTGACTCTTCTCCCTTTTTTCAAGTCTTGTCTAGAGATTTGTCAATTTCATTGATCTTAAAGAAATAACTTTTAGTTTCATTTGTTTTCTCTATTTTTTCTATGCTGTATATTTTGCTACTTTATTCCTTCTGCTTTCCTTAGATCTAGATTGCTCTTTTTTCCGGTTTCTTTTTTTCTCCAAATTACTCTTTTTATTAGCATGTGTTTGTGCTACATAATGTTAACATTCAGCTTGAGGAACTAGAACATACATATATTTCATCTTGATCACTCTTAGTTTCCTTCTACTCCTTACCTTCCCACAACCCATTTCCCTCTCTACAAAATCCATCTTCCCATTTTATTCCATCACTCCTTCACTTTGCTCTCCTCCTCCTCCTCCTCCTCCTCCTCCTCCTCCTCCTCCTCCTCCTTCTTCTTCTTCTTCTTCTTCTTCTTCTTCTTCTTCTTCTTCTTCTTCTTCTTCTTCATTTCTGAGACAGGGTCTCACCCTATAGTCCAGTCTGGTCCTCAACTCACTATGTAGCCCAGGCTGGCCTCCAAACTCGCAGCAATCTTCCTGCCTCAGCCTCTTGAGTGCTAGGATTACAGATGTGTACCCCCATACCCAGTTTATATGGTACTGGGGAATTGATTCCAGGGCTTTGCACTTCCTAGGCAAGCACTCCACTGAGATACACTCCAACTCCTCTTTTAACTTTTTTAAACTTTGATTTTCTCATACTAGAGCAACCATGCAATATTTAACTTTCTGGTCTTATTCATTTCACTAAGTATGATGGTCTCAAAGTCTGCCCATTTTCCTACACATAAAGCAAATTTATCCTTCCTCATATTACATCTTCTTTATCCATTAATCTATTGGTGAACATATCATCTGTTTCTATGATTTAGCTATCATGAGTTGTGCTGCTATGAACATGGATAGTCATGTATTACAGTTGTATGATGACATTAACTCTTTTGGGAAGATTCCAAGAAGAGGCAGAGCTGGGGCAATTGGAGTATTTTCAGTTTTGTTGAGGAATCTCCATACTGATTTCCATAACAGTGGTACCAGTTTACAGCCCACCAGCAATGTAGAAAGGTTCTTTTTCTCCACAGCCTCATCAGCATTTACTGATTTTTTTTTTAAGTTCTTGATTCCATTCATTCTAACCAGAGTAGGACGGAGCCTCAGTGTTGTGATTTGCATTTCTCTGATGGCCAGAGATGCTGAACATTTTTTATATATTTATTGGCCATCTTTTACTTTTTCTTCTGAAAACTGTCTATTCAGCTCAGTTGTTCATTTTTTGATTTGGGCTTTTATTTTGGGGAGGCTAATTTTCTTCAGTTCTTTGTGGATTCTCAATAATAGCCCTCTGACTGAGGAGTAACTGGTAAAATTTTTCCCCATTCTGCCAGGTCTCTCTTCACTCTATTGATTGATTCCTTTGCTGTGCAAAAAGCTTTTAAATTTGATATAATCCCATCTGTTGATTTTTATGTTATGTCATGTGCACTAGGTCTTTTATTGAGAGCCATTGCCTATGCCAGTGTCTTCAAGGGTTTTGTTTACTTTATCTTCCAGCAGATTCAGTGTTTCTATGTTAACATCAAGGTCTTTGATCCATTAGATTTGGCTTGGCAAATGGTGAAAGATGGGCTCATGAGAATGGCCAGTTTTCCCATCACTATTTTTTTAAAGTGGCTATTGTTTCTTCAGTGTATATTTTTTTATTTTTTTTTTCAAAAATCAGATAATTCAGAGTGCTCCAAGTTGTCTCTGCATCCTCGATTCTGTTCCATTGGTCCACCTGTCTTTGGGCCAATAGTATGTGGGCTTTTTTAAATCACTGTTGCTTTATAGTATGACTTAATGTCCAGTATTGTGATGCCTCCTTTTAGGGTCACTTTTTTTCTAAATCTGTGGGAAATACTGCTGATATATTAATTGAAACTACATTCAATCCATATATCAATGTTGGTATTATGGCCATATTGACAATATTGGTTCTGCCTATTCAAGAACAGGGCATGTCCTTCCATTTTCTAATATTCTCTTCAAGTTCATGTTTCTGAGTACTATAAGTTTCATTATAGAGGCTCTTCACTTCCTTAGATAGATTGAATCCTAGGTATTTAATTTTTCTTTGAGGCTAGTGTGAATACAATTGTTTTACTGATCTCTTTCTCTGTGATTTCATTTTTGCCATACAAGAATGCTATTGATTTTTGTGTATTGCTTTTATAACTGCAACTTGGCTGAATTTGTTTATTAGTCCTAAGAGTCTTCTGGCAGAGTTTTTGAGGTCTTCTGTATAAAAGATCATGTCGTCTGCAAATAATGATAGTTTGGCTTTCGTGTGTGTGTGTGTGTGTGTGTGTGTGTGAGAGAGAGAGAGAGAGAGAGAGAGAGAGAGAGAGAGAGAGAGAGAGGGTCTGCTTCCATAGTCCAGGCTGGTACTGAACACTTTGTAGTCCAGGTTGGCCCTGAACTCAAAGTAGTCATCCTGCCTCAGCCAAGGGCTGGGACTACAGGAATGTGCCATGATACCTGGCTAATATTTACGTAGTAGGGAGCGGGGATTGAACCCAGGGCCTTATACATGGTAGCGAAGCATGCCCACTGCTGAACTATGGCCCAGTCCTCTTCTTTTCCTATGTGTCTTCCCTTTATTTCATTGTCTCACCTGATTGTTTTGAGCACTCTGTTGCACAAAACTGGTGAGAGTAGACATCCTTGTCTTGTTCCTAACTTGAAGGGAAATACTTTCAGTTTTTACCCATTTAGGATGATGGTTGGCAGTAGGATTGCCATAAATTGCTTTTATCAGCTTGAGGTAGGGTCTTTCTATATCTATTTTTATCAGCGTTTGTATCATGAATGGATGTTGTGTTTTGCCAAGGGCTTTTTCTGAATCTATTTAGATGATCATGTAATTTTTGTCCTTGCTTTTGTTTACATGGTGTATTAACACTAATTGATTTATGTGTGCTCAACCATCCTTGGATCCCTGGGACAAAGCCAACTTGGCCATGGAGTATGTTTTTTTTAATGATCTGTTGCATTCTGTTTGCAAACATCTTAAGGTTTTTTTGCATCTATTTTCATTAAGAAAATTGGCCTATAGTTTTCTTTGTTTTTGTTAAGTCTTTATCTGGTTGTATCAGGGCAATGCTAGCTTCCAGGAAGTTTGGCAATGTTCCTTCTTTTTCAGTTTCATGGAAAAGTCGAGGAGTATTGGCGCTAACTCTTCCCTGAAATTCTGGTAAAATCCTGTGGTGAATCCATCAGCTCCTGGACTTCTCTCTTTTGGTAGACCCATTATTGTTGCCACAATTTCATCCCTGCTTATTGATCTATGTAATAGATTCAATTTTGGTACCTCATATATGTCTTGGAATTTATCTATTTCTTCTGAGTTCTTGAATTTATAGGAATACAAGTTTTCAAAATAGTTTCTTGTAATCCTCTGAATTTCAACAGCGTTTGTTGCGACTTCACCTTTTACGTTTCTAATTGCAGTTCTTTCATTCTTTTAGTGAGTTTGGCTAAGGGGTTAGCAACCTCATTTATCCTTTTGGAAAATCAAATGTTTGATTCTTAGAATTTTTTTTTTTTTTGAGACAGTCTCACTCTGTAGCCCAGGCTGGTCCTGAACTTACTACGTAGCGAAGTCTGGCCTTGGATTCACAGCAATCCTCTTGCCTCAGCCTCCTGAGTGTGGGGATTACCGGTGTACATCACCACACCTGGCTTTATTTGGTGCTAGGAAAATGAATTCAGGAGCCTGTGCTTGCAAGGCGAGTGCTTTAACTGTTGTGACATTCCGCCAGCCCTTAATTTGTTTATTTTTTATGAGACAGGATCTAGTTCTGTAGTTCAGGCTAGCCTAAAACTCACAGCAATTCTCTTGCCTCAGCCTCCCAAGTGCTGGGGTGACACGTGTTATCCCACCACACCCAGCTTATCTGGTACTGGGGAATTGAACCAGCGTCTTGTGGTTGCTAGCCAAACACTTTAACTGTGGGGATATACCCCAGTCCCTCTTTTAGTTTTTTTATACTTTGGTTTTTGCATACTAGAGAAACCATATGATATTTGACCTTCTGCATCTGATTTATTTCACTAAGCACTTTAACCCTAAGCTCTTTCTCCAGACCCTGATTCATTGATCTTTTGTAATTTTTTTCTCTATTTCATTATTTCTGCTCTTATCTTTACAATTTCTTTTCTTCTGCTGTGTTTGGATTTGGATTATGCTTGTATCTCTGGGACTTTGAGCTGTATCATCAGATTATTTATTGGGGATTACTTTTTTATATGTCATTTGAAGCGGCAAATTCCCCTCTTAGTACTGCTTTCATTGCATCCCATCAATTCTATTATAATGTGCTCCCACTATCGTTTGGCTCTAGGAAATTTTTTTTATTCCTGTGCTGGTTTCTTTTGTAATCCATTGCTTATTCAATAGTGCATTATTTAATATCTACAATTTTGTGTAATTTCTGTAGTTTCTTTTGCTATGATTTCTAGTTTCATTCCACTATAAATTGATAGCATGCAGGGCACGATTTCAATTCTTTCGTATTTATTTGAGCATGTCTTGTGACCAAGGATATAGTCTATTTTAGGAAAAAGTCCCACGTACTACTGCGAAAAAAAAGGTGTATTCTGTTGATGTTGAATGGAACAGTCTGGAGATACCTATTAAGTCCATTTGTTCCATGGTGTGGTTTAGCCCTGTTACTACTTTGTTGAGCTTTTTTCTGGTTTACCTGTCTATTTGTCAGAGTGGCATATGGAAGTTACCTACTGTGATTGTATTGGAGTCTACTTAGCCTTTCATGGCCAGTAGTTTCTGGCTTATAAAATTTTGTGTGCCAACATTGGGTATACATACATATATATATATATATATATATATATATATATATATATATATATATATATATAATTGTGAGCTCTTCTTGTTGGATTGTTCCTTTTACTAGCATATATTGTTCAGCTTTGTCTCTTCTGATCTGGTTTGGCTTGAAATATGCTGCATCTAAGAATAGTACAGCTACTCCTGCCCGTTTTCAGGATCCAGTGGCAGGGAGAATTAACTTCCATTCTGTTACCTTCATTCTGTGTGCTTCTTTGTGGGTGAAGTGTGTCTCTTTCAAGCAACAAATGCTTGGGTTTTGTTTCTTTGGTTCAGTCTGCCAGTATGCACCTTTGGATTGGCAAGCTATGACCATTAGCATTGAGGCATATTGTTGCTAGACATTTGCTGAGTCCTGTCATTATCGTGTTTTTCATGTGTTGGTTCTTTGGTTATCTTTTGGTTACACTTCCCCTTTTCGTGTTTCCTTTCCTATGGGTTCTTTGGTGTTGCTCTTGTCTCTGTCTAAGGTTCTCTCAAGTATTTTCTGTAATGCTGGGATGGTGGTTTCAAATTTTTTTAGGGTTTCTTTGTCATGAAAAAAAATTTACTTTTTCAATTTTGAGGGATAATTGTGGCAGAGACCACAACCTGAATAATACTTGTTTTCTTTTAAAGTTTCAAAGATTTTGTTCCATGCTCTGTTGGGTTTTATAACTTTCTTTTTGAGACAAGGTCTTTCTCTGTACTCCAGCCTGGCCCCGAACTCACTGTGTAGCCCAGGCTGGACTAAAACCTGTGGCAACCCTCCTGCCTCAGTCTCCCTAGTGCTGAGATTACAGACTTGCACCACCACGCCTACTTCATGTGGTGCTGGCGAATTGAGCCCAGGACATTCCGCTTGCAAGGAAAATACTTTAGCCACCGAGTCATCACCCCAGACCCTTGTCTTGGGTTTTAAAATTTGTGTTGAGGCTCTGGAGGAATGGCTCAGCAGTTAAGGAGCTTGCCTAGGAAGCACTAAGTACCTGGGTTTGATTCCCCAGTACCACATAAGCTGGGTGTGGTAGTGCATGCCTGTAATTCCAGCACTTGGGAGGCTGAGACAGGAGAATCGTCTAGAGTCCAAGGCCAGTCCAAGGACCAACCTGGGCTACAGAATGAGACCCTGTCAAGAGAGAGGGAGAGAGAGAGAGAGAGAGAGAGAGAGAGAGAGAGAGAGTAACTAAAATTTGTGTTGAGAAGTCCACAGTTATTCAGGTGGTTTTTCCTTGGTAGGATAATGTCTGTTTTTCTCTTACTGCTTTTAAAATTCTTGCTGTTTGTTTGTTGAATTTCTGGAATATTGATTTTGATGTGACATGGTGAGATTCTTTTCAAGGTTAGTGTCCTGTATTCCTCTTGTGCCCAAATATTAATTGCTCCTGAATTTGGGGAATTTTCTGCCATAATTTCAGTGAATAAAAATTCTTTAAATCTTTTGTACTATCCCCTGCTCCTTCTCTCACACTCGTAATTCTGAGGTTGGCTCTTTTTGAGTCACCTAGCAGCTGCTGTATCCAGCCACCTTGTTCTGAGGGTGTCCCTAGAGATATAGTTCAGTCCGTCGCTGTGTCTTTATGGTCTGCTGTGACTCAATACCCAACACTCACAATGTAAAGGAGGAAAGGTTTATTTTAGCTCACAATTTCGGGTCTCAGTCTGTTCATGGGTGGCTGGCAATGGTGGAAGCACATTGCAGAGGCCCAGCAAGGGAGGAGCTTTTCACAACACAGCAGACAGGAAGCCAAGTGAGCAAAGAAGAGCTGAACTAGGGTATACCCTTCCAGGTCAAGCTCCAGTCATCTCCTCGTTCTGGGTTAAGCCCCAGTGATCTGCCCCTTCCGGGTCACATAGTCTGTAATGCACCACAAGCCCATAATCGACTTCCTGCCCCTCATCCACCACATCCCTGTGATCCACACCTCCTGACCAAGCTCTCTTAATAACACATGCTGCATAGGCATTCCACAACATCCAGATACATGAGGCTTTCAGGGGATATTTAACATCCAAACCATAATACCATGTTTTCAATTGAATTTTTCATAATCCTGAATTTCAACTTGGTTTCTTTTCACATTTTCTACTTTTGTACTAAAATGTTCCTTCATATTTTTCATTTCCTTGTTTACCTCAGTCAGCTTTTTGTTATGTCTTCTATAGACTTCCTAAACTATCCATTAAGACCATTATTTGTTTAGTAAATACATCTTTAAGCTCCATTAGCATCCTTTGCCTTCGTTTGAACTGATAATTCTCTTGGTCGACTTGTTTTTTAATGTTATTTTCTATAGATTGTGCTATTTCAGGGCTCATGACATTATTTTCAGTGGAGTCAGGCATTTCTGCGAGTGTCTTATTGCTTTGTCTTCTTGTGAATCTATATCTAAGGATTGTATAACAGAGTCCAAAAAGAAAAACTTGGTCTCTAAAAGCACAATTGAGATGAGTCCAAAATTTTTCAGTGTGTTTAGTTGTTTGATTAAGTAGATTCTCTTCTTCTCCAGTCATGTTGGTGCCACTGTCCACCAAATATGGGAGCGGGGAGAATACCAATTGTGTGGCCATCTGTGATTCTCTGCTCAATTTTTGCCGTGTGTCTGCTGATGAGATCTTCTCCACCCTCCCTGTGTCCACATCCTTAGATTTGTGTCTTGCCTGAGGAACTTCAGTCCAATGGTCAAGCCGAAGAACCGTAGTCTTTCTCTGAACCCGTGAGGAGTGGGGGGCGGGGGAGGGGGACCTGAAAGCCCATTGAACTCTGTGCTGAGAGTACTCAGCAAAGGAGGGAGGACCCTAGTAGTCCAATGTCGTTGAACCCATCTTGTTACCACCCAGTCCCTCAGCAAACTTCTCCTCTCTGTTCTAGTTCCTCTCCCCCATGCATGGGGCACTCTACCCTTCTTAACCTGCTCTGGCTGTGGCCCAAACCTTCAGGACGTTAGCAACTTGTTCTCCCTTCTCCATGACTATCTCTTGTGCCAATTCCTTCCCAGGCTCTTGGTAAGAGTGAGGCAAAGTCCCTGGTGTTTGACCCGTCTATGACTTCTTTTTCTAAAGCAGTTCAGACTAAGGCCCTTCTGAAAATAGCTCCACATTACTTATTTCCTAATATGGCATTTCCAAGAACTCCTTCTCCTGGGCTGATCTGCTGAGCTGCAGGGAGACCTTTTCATAGGGAACATTTTGCTTCTTATGGAGGCCAGTGCTACCTGGCTACAATTGATTTCCGTGGCTCCTGGGTCTCCAGGCTTGCCTCCCGTTTGTGGCTGTTCACTGCTTTTCACAGTCCTTCCTTCCCAGGAAACCTGAGATAGCTTCCCAGGCTGTTATGTTCTTCAGCCTCTAACACTTCCTTGAGGTTTCTAACTTTCCTGTGGCCTCTTTTCAGTTCCTGGAGCTCTTTCTCTAAGCCAATTTGAGCAGATAGTCTTTTTTTTTTAAACTATATCTCAC
Source organism: Ctenodactylus gundi (assembly GCA_004027205.1). NCBI lineage: Eukaryota > Metazoa > Chordata > Mammalia > Rodentia > Ctenodactylidae > Ctenodactylus > Ctenodactylus gundi. The sequence continues at coordinate 263,202 of PVKB01001566.1, forward strand.
ACTTTTGGATGAGCCTGTGAGAAGCCACTGAATGGGGTTTCCTACTCAGCAGCCATCTTGTCTGGAAATGTCTTTTTATGGTTTCTTAAGAAGAAAGTTAAGGTTTTTGCTTGGAATCTTTCTCTTTTTTGTGAGACAGGGTGTTGCTCTGTAGTCCAGGCTGGTCCTGAGCTCAATTTCTTTTTTTAAAAAACATAAATATTTATAGCTACATTTTACTTTTATATTTCTTTAGCTACATTCTGTAAATTTGGTATGTTACATATTCATTTTATTTTATCACAAAATATTTGTAATTTTTCTTGTGATTTATTATTTTTAAACTTGTTAGTGATTCAGAGTATGTTCAGCTTGCGCATGGTGGTGCCTGTCTGTAATCCCAGCACTCTGGGAGACTGAGGCAGGAGGATCACAAGCTCAACTCAGCCTGAATAATTTAGTGACATAATAAGACCCTATCTCAAAATGAAAAGTTTTTAAAAGGGCTGGGACTATAGCTCAGCGTGAAGGCCCTGGCTGGGTTCAGTCTCCATTATTTAAAAAAAAAAAAAAAAACCCTAATTTCCATTTGTTTGTGAATTCTTCCAAATTTCTTTCTGTTGTTGATTTTCTGAGGTGCTGGGGAAGGAACCCGGGACCTTCACACTAAGCTACATCCCCATCCCATTGTTTGGTTTTGATTTGGAAACAGTATCTCACCAAGTTTCCCATGCTGGAGTCAAACTTACAATCCTCCTGCCTCGGCCTCCCAGAGCTCTGGGTTTACAGGCCTGTGCCAGGAGGCCCAACTTTGATTTCTCATTTATTTCCTATGTGCTTAGGAAGCATACATTCTGTAATTTAATTGCTTCCAAATGTATTGAGACTCATGGCACAGCATGTGGCCTATCCTGGACATCGTTCAATGAGCGGGTAAGAATGTATATTTTGGTTATATTATGTAGCGTATTACATGGATTTGTTAGGCCTAGTTGGTTTATAATATCGTTCAGGTCACCTATTTACTTGTTAATCTACTTTTGCTTTATTTGTGATAAGACATGGAGTATTAAAGTCTCCAACTACTGCTGTTTCGTTTTGTTTCTGTCGTACTGGAGATTGAACCCAGGGCCTTCTCACTGAGCTTCATCCCCAGCACTTATTTATTTATATTTTGAGACGGAGTCTTGCAGAGCCACTAAATTCCCCAGGATAGACTCAAACTTGTGATCCTCGTGATTTGGCCTTACAGTGCTAGACCAGGCCCAGCCCCATCCTTTTATAAAAATTACTTTTTTATTTATTTTGCAGTACTGGATATGCAACCCAGGGCCTTCACACTGAGCTGTGTTCCCAGCCCATGTTTTATTTTTGATTTTGAGACAGGGTCTCTAAGTTGTCCAGGTTTCTCCTGCGATCCTCCTGTGTCAGCCTCCCTGAGTGCTGGAATTACAGGTGTCTTTATTTTGAGACAGGATCTTGATAAATTGCCCAGAGAAGCTGAGGTTATGACTGTGTACCACCACGCGAGGCTATAATTATTGTTGGATTGTGTATTTTTCTCCTCAATTCAGTTGCTGCTTCGTGTGTTTAAACTCTGTTGTTAGTGTCAGCACTGTGTTTTTGTCATCGCTGTTACATTGACATAGCAAAACTCAAACTTGAAAGACATTTTGAAGTCTTGTTTTTTAGGATCTCAAACAGCATGGTGAACTATGAAGTAGTGGTTGAAAACATGAATTTTGAAACCCTTTATACCTGTGCTCACGCATTGCCATTTTTCAGTAGTACTGGAAATTGAACCCAGGACCTTTGCACTAAACTATATTTCTCACCATTTTTGTTTGAGATCGGATCTTGCTCTCTAGTTCAGGCTGGTGCTGAACTTCCTATGTAGCCAAGGCTGGCCTCAAACTCACAACAAGCCTCCTGCCTCAACCTTCTGAGTACTGGGATTATATTTGTTTGCCACCATATCCAGGAGAATTGAACCCAGGGCCTTGCACATGGTAGGCAAGTGTCTAACCACTGAATATGCCCCCAGCCACAGCCATTTTATTTTGAGACAAGATCTCACTGAGTCACTAAATCACTCAAGCTGGACTGAAATGCAATTCTCTTACCCTCAGTTTCCCAGAATGCTGGAATTACAGATGTGAGCCAAGTATACAGTTTGCCACTTATGACCCATGTGACCTTAGCTAAATCACATAACCATTTAGGCCAGTTTCTTCCTTTGTAAACTAGGGATAATAACAATACTTACCTCGTTGGGTTGTAAGGGGGATCATGTATAACACACTTAGCTAAAATTAGTGTTTCTTTCCATCTATCTGCCTATTGCAGAGCAAGTTGTCATTGTCTATTTTTACAGATGGCATGAGAGGGGCTACCAAAACAGAGTTTGGGAGAGATGCCCTTCATAGAGAAAGCATCTGCTGTGACTAGTTCCCAAATGGACACACCTACGAGCAAGAGCTGTTGATGAGCTGGATGAACATAGTGGTGCACACCTGTAATCTCAGCTACTCTAAGGCAGGAGGACCACAAGTTCAGCCCAGAAGGGGCAATTTAGCATGATCCTATCTGAAAATCTTAAAATAAAAAAATATATTAAGAGCCTAGCCCTGGGTTGATAGCCAATACCAGGGGGGAAAACTAGCCATTGATAAGAGCATTTTACCACTTGCATATGCCCACAGGTCAAGTAATAAGCTTTGGAGAATTCTAGGAATGCTGCTCCACCCTCCTTCCACAGAGGCTCACAGATTCAGATACCCGGAATTCTACTGATAGATAGCTATTCTTTTAGTGTTCTTCAATACATAGTTCTCTTTGAAAGGAAACCCTTGGGTATTGCACTATCAGTTTAACACTCTCTTACCAAAGTGCCCGTAACTTGTCAGATTCGGAGAGAAAGAGGCAATTGTATCAACTCAGGAGTAGGGACAGGGGCAGGAACAGTTCTCAGAGGAAAGTAAAACAAAATATCTCCTTTCTAGAGATGTGTACAACTGACTCTCTGACCACACATGTCTATGTAAGAGACCAGTGGTGCCCAGACATTAAGGTGTTCCCCTGCAAACACTTTACCCCATGCCTTTTCCAGTTCAGAAGGGTGGTAGCTCAGGTCATTACTTTCTGCACACTCTACTTTTGGGTTATAGTGATATGGCCCATCGAATCCCCTCTCTCTAGTCTCTAGCAGCCAGGAACACTTTCTCTTGGAATCTGCCACCCAACTGTGCCACAGTCATGGGCCACAGATGCCAAGGGAGCTCGGTCACAATCCTCATCATTAGGGCTCATCTGTTGATTCTCTTTCTGGGTTTAGATTACATGCACAGCGCCCACCGCCCTGTCACTGGGGGCCACCTGGGGAAAAAGGAGAGTAGTTATGTGGGCAGCATGGGCGCTGGCCCCAGGGAGTCGAGCTGCTGCACGCCCCCGCCTGCCGACTCTGAGCTTGTCAGCTTCTGCTACCTGCACATGCGAGAACAAAGGAAGGAGCAGGAAAGCCGGACTGATGTCAACGAGAACTTAATTTTCTTTGAAGAGACCAGGCCCCGGACCAAGTCTGACCCTACTTCCAAAAGTTCTGGCCAAGGTTATGATGTGGTTCCCGATGAGCTTGATGCAGCCAGCCTAGACCATGAGCCTTGTGCCAGCAGAGCCCGGTCCTACACCTTGGACAATTCCCTTGGGGCTGAAGCCCTGAATTTCTACTGTGACTCTTGCAAAGCCAAACTCCAGGAGCAAATGGGCCCTCGCAAAGGCGGGAAGCCTGGCTCCTCTCGTGACAATATAGTAGACTTGATGTCCCTCCCACCACCTGGAAGTGAAGAAGAGGAGGAAGAGGAAGATGAGACAACTTCTCTGTTGCCTGCCATTGCCGCCCCACCCCCTGGTTTCAGAGATAATAGCTCGGATGAGGATGACTCCAAGCGCCGGGCTGTCCAAAGCCAGGAGCAAGGACGCCACCTGCGTGGACTCCTCTATGATGAGATTCCAGTGACCCTAATTGACAGTGTTCAGACCCGAACAGTCCGAGATCATGCCCAGGAGCTAGATGATGCCCTGGTGTCCACTCTGCAGGCTCTGGAAGCCCTAGCTGCTTCAGAGGATGGGCCACATCCCCCACCCCCACAGACTGCAGGTAATGGTCTGTTCCTTCTCCCTTTTGCTTTCTGTTCTGGCCAGGAAGGGCCAGCATGTAATATTGCTTCTTCCTATGCAGATATTCAAGTCTCTGTTATGTGTGAGGGCATTAGACAAGCCAGAGGTCTGGAAAGGGTCTGGAAAGCATGATGCTATGGTCAGAATGAAATTCTCAGTTCTAGCTAGAGCCTCCCACCACTCCATCTCTCTCTGGACATTTCTTCCAAATGGGCCACAACAGCCACCTGAACAGCCAGGCCAGGATCAAGGATCACAGAACACTGTGAGAGATATAGAAGACAGGCAAAGGATGCACATGCACAAGACTGGAAGAAAAAACAAAAGGGCCAGGTCACCTAGTGCCCTGGGATCTGGGGAGCCAAGAGCCATCACTAGTCAGGGCTGAAGTCTTTATTCTGGCCACACCTAGGTTTTGAGTCCTGGTGTCTTTACTCACAGGCACTGTGACCCATTGTGAGGCACTTACTCTCTGACCTTCATTGTGATAATCTTCAATGGGTTTGATAGTCATGGCATATAGGGTTATTGTGAGGATTCAGCAAGATGATCTAACCAAAGCACTTAAGCACTGCCTTGCGCACAGTGAGGACTCAGTAAGTGGCACCTTCTCCTATTAATTATGATGGTAGCAAGTAGGCAAGCCATACAACATGCCTGCTCCTCCCCTATTGTAGATGCATGCATATCCATCTTCCTGACAAATCCAGGTTAGACATACACCCATATGCATACAAATCCACACATACATACCTCCATACACATATACCTTTTAAAAAGAAGGAAATGACATAGCAGCATAAAAAGAATGGGGGGAACCCCTTCCAGTTACCCCTCAAAATATCCTCCTTGCAAAATAAAATCCCTCCTTGCAAAAAGAAGGAAGGAAGGGAGGGAGGAAGGAAGGAAGGAAGGGAGGGAGGGAGGGAAAAGAATAGGGAGAAAGAAGTAACATGAGCGTAGCATATGAGTGAGGTAGGGCAAGGCAGAGTGTGGCTAGGGACGGTGAAGGGACTAGGGTCAGAGGAAGCCTGCCTTTTCTGTATGCAAGGGCACTGTTAGCGCTAGGCAGCCCCATATCTCCCCCCACCCCCAAGTCCCATGGAGGCTGGCATATCTCTTTACGCCCAGTCTAGAGCCCCAATCACTAGCTGGTCCCAAGCTGGAAAAGTGTGGGTGCCAGAGACAGGACAAGCTCAGCTAAATGGCCTCAGCTGCGTAGGCTGTGAGCCGGCTTGGACAGATGAAGAGGAACAGAAAGGGACTTCTCTTTGCCAGACCTCTTCAGGACAATTAACAGACATTTCCTAGCTGTTGAATCTAAAAATAGTGTGATTAGCATGTTGTTTTGCATGTGATTTGCATGGTAATTGCCATCAAGCTACCCAGATATTCTCTTTGCCTCTTTTGTTACTCTTTTGGATTCCAGCCTTTCATACCCCTCCTCACACTGTGCTCCTCTTTGTCCTTCCTCCCACTCCTCTCATCTTCAACCACTATCCCTCCCCAGGCCTGACTGGCTTTCCCCAGCTTGAAATACTGTTGGCTAACCTTGGTCTCCATGAACTCCCTGTATCTGGTTCAAAAAGAACTTGAGGTCAGTGTGACGGGTCCCATCCCTATTCCCCTAGGCCTGATTGTGCTGGCCACAATCACTCCTGAATCATCACTGGACTCGGGCCATGAAACCAACTCTTCAGAGCTCACAGACATGTCAGAGGTAATGTCAGCCATGAAGCAGCACCAGAATACCACCTACTTCCTGGCCCAGCACCTCAACAAGGACTTACCCTTCCGGATCCAGAGCTGTGCAGCCCAGGCCGTTCTCACGGCCCCTTACTCTCTTGGGCGCCCAGATCCCAACTCATCTCTCCAACCAGCTGTCACAGGCCAGAGTCCTGGCCCCCCAGGCGCTCGAAGAAAGCTGCCCCACTCAGAGGCCCAGGGAGAGCGAACATATTCCCTGGCAGTGCACCCCGCACTGTCTCCTCAGCTTAGTGAGCAGAAGAATCTGAGCCTGCTGCCCCCAGTGCCTGAGGACAAAGGACCTGGCCACACTAGGGCAGGCATGGAGATGTCACTGAGGGCAGCCACACCGACCATCAGTGAAGGGCAGGTGTCGGAGCTGAGAGAGAACCTGCCCAAGGAGGTCAGATTGAGCCCCAAGCTTATCTTGGACCCAAAAGGCAGTGTGACCCCAGCCATCATCTCAGCTGCCCTACAGCAGGTGGTTCACAGTAAAAGTTTAGCCCCACCCGGCGGGGCCTTGGGGAACCTCCCTGGCAGAGGGGAGAGAAGGCTAGAGGCCAATGTAGGGAGGCCAGAGGCTGGTATGGGCAGGCCAGAAGTTGGCATGATGAGCAGCAGTGCCAATAAGAACCTGAAATTTAAAATGAGCCCCAGTGCTCCAGACACCTCACGGAATTCCCAGCAGCACCTGGGCCCCGAGGTGTCTTCCAGCCCCAGAGCTCCCACAGGCAGCAGGGCTGACAGTCTACACCTCTGCCCACAAGAGGACAGTCTTTCTCTTCAAAGTTTCCCTCCCAAAAGCTATCTTTCCCGAACAAGTCGAGACTCCGCCAGCAAGCAAGCTATAGGAGAGGCAGTTAGCAAGGGCGGGCCAGAGGGAGCTAAACCTCCCCCACACAAACAGGGCACCTCCTCCAGCCAGGGGGAGAGGGGGCAGCTGGAGAGCACATCCAAAAGCAGCAGGCTCGAGGAGACCAGCCTGGTCCCCCGAGGCAGCTACTCCATGGCTCTGCAGAGCCCCAGCTGCCAGCCTCGGAGCCACAGCCCCAGCTGCCAATCCCGAGGCCAAAGCCCCAGCTCTCAGCCCCGTGGCCCAAGCCCCAGCAGCCAGTCCCGAGGCCAAAGCCCCAGCTGCCACCCTCGAGGCCAGAGCCCAATGAGGCCTCAGACCACCAGCCAGCAGGTGAGCACCATGCCCTCTAGGAAACTTGAAACAACTCTGGATGGAGCCTCCTCCACCTCTGAAGGCCCCACAAAGCCCAAGTCGTCCCGAGGTCCTTTCCGACTGCGCAATTTATTCTCTGCCACCTTCCCGACTCGCCAGAAAAAGGAGACGGATGAGCGACAGGCCCAGCTGCAGAAAGTCAAGCAGTATGAGCTAGAGTTCCTCGAGGAACTTCTAAAGCCACCAAGCCAGGGGGAACTGCCAGGCACCGAGTACCTGCAACCTCCAGCACCTGGTCGCTGCAGCTGCCAGCTGCGCAGCAGCCCTGTGCAACAGGGGCCTGGCATGTCCCGTGAGCAGAGGCGCAGCTGTGACTGCAAGCGCATCTGCCGGGGAGGCCGGCCCCAGGCTGCCCAGACACCGGTGCCTGGCCTTCGAGGGAGGGAGAGGGACAGGGTCCCCCCTACCCTGAGGCAGCCAGAGGCTAGCCCAGGCCTGAGTCTCAGCAGCCCCATCAATGTCCGGCGTATCCGTTCCACCAGCTTGGAATCCCGAGAGTGCCGTTCAGATCCTGAGAGTGGTGTTTCGTGCCTGACCACGTGTGCCTCGGGGGGTGAGTGTCTGGGAGCTCCCAACTACAGGAAACTGATGCGCCGCTACAGCATCAGCGAACTGGACCAGGGTGACAGGGCCTCACTGACCTCAGATGTGTACCCTCACCCACCCCTGGGCATGTTGCCCAGGGAAGCCAAGGAGGTAGAGGCAGGCCTCCCCCTAGGCTTAGGTCCCAAAAGCAAGTCAGTAGAGTCACCAACCCTGGGAGATCCCTCATACGTCCAGGTTGCCCCTGAGACCAAAGGGCCCAGACAGATGGCTGTGTTCTCACTGCCAGAAGAGGTGTACCGGAAGCCTGCCGAGCTGGATGAGGACAGTGAGAGCAGCAAGTGCTGCTCCATCCGCTATTGCTTCTACTACCGCAAGTGTGACATGGCAGATGATGCCAGTGACGGCAAGGATGAGCTCTCCTACTCCATCCCCATGAAGATTCTGCCAGGCATGAAGTTGAACGAGCAAGTGGTGCCTGTGGTGAGCAGGACCCTGCAGGTGCTGGATGCTGCCACCTGCAGCAGCAGCCCTGAGGTCTCCCGTACCCAGGAGATTGACCTCCGGGTGTCCACCTTCGAGGGGAGCCTGGCCAAGATCAATGCCCTGCGTGCCCATGCCTATGGCCTCCCTGATGGCTTTCTGGCTGCCCGACTGGACACCAATGAGCTGCTGACAGTCTTGAGGCAATGTGTGGCCAGCCCTGAGGCCCGTGCCCCCAAACCCTATGTCTCTCAGATCTCTGAGTACAAGCTTGAGTTAGCTCTCAAGTTCAAGGAGCTCCGGGCCTCCTGCCGCCGGGTGGCCAACGTGGACAAGAGCCCAACTCACATGCTGGCAGCCATCACAGGCAGCTTCCAGGTGCTGAGCAGCCTCATTGAGACCTTCGTGCGGCTGGTGTTTATCGTGCGCTCTGAGGCCCAGCGCCAAGAGTTGCTGGCCAAAGTGGAAGAAGTGGTGAGGAATTACACTTTTCTGCTGCGCGCAGCTGAGGAGTCCACAGCCCGGAACCTTAACCAGCAGCAGCAGCAGCAGCAGCAACAGCAGCAGCAGCAGCAGCAGCAGCAGCAGGTGGCAGCAGCTACTGGGGAAGCCACCGGCCAGCCGCCAGGGTCACCGACTTCGGCGGCTGTTACGAGCACATTCACCCGCTCCTTAAAAACCCTTATTAAGTAGGGCATCTGCCCCGGCCTGACCCCCAAACCCCACCCCAGGTTTGAGCTTTGTGGTCCTTGCATCTTGTGGTGAATGTGTGTGTCTGCTGGGCCAGTCAGGGTCCAAGAGCCTGTCGGTCTCTAGGAAGTGAAAGCTCCCTTGACTGAGGCTCTTTCTTTTAAGGGCTGCAGGCCTAGCTGCCGCCCTGGTTTCCATCACCATTCTCTGGCCTGTGGGCATCACTGTGAGGGCGAAGGCTCCTCACCACTCAGCCCACCACACAGCTGTGTATTATCTCTTTCGGGGGCTGAGAGGTGACATCAGGCTCACTTTCTGCTCTGAGTTGCTCGCCAGGGGACCTAGGGCCTCCTCCTGGCATGTGCTCCTCTACAGGGAGCAATGGCAGTAGCAGTAGGCCAAGCGCCAAGCCGAGGGGGTTGGGCAGTTGGCCCAGACGTGCTTGCCCACTCTGGGAGCGATCCTGCTCGTCTAGCAGGATCCACTACAAGGGCCCACACCTAGGTGGGATGTATGTAGGAAGCAGCTATACCCGGCTGTTGGCAGGCAGCCCCGCAGGGCAGCAGCCTTGGGAGCCCTCACCCCTGGGTCTAGTAGCGTCACACCAGCCATCCCCCAAGTGCCCTGCCCCTCACCAATGGGCAGGGCCACTCAGTCCACTAGGGAGCAAGCCTCTGGGATCACCCCACTCATTTTGGGTAAGGTACCTGGTGAAAATGTCTGCCCTGGGGAGACCCAGCGCAGACCTCACAGCCCGCCCAGCCCAGCATAGGGCTGCCGCCGCAGGCACAGGCTCCTCACTGAACATCTCTCTACTAGACAGACTGTCCTTAGGAGTCTGACTTCGCTATGGATTGGGGTGGGGGGTGGGGGGAAGGGGTAGGGGTGGGGGGTGTTGATGACTACATCTTAAACTTCTGGAAGCTAGCGTGATATGTTAATCCTGAGTATATGCTTTTGGCTGTGTATTGACCCTGTGGATTTGTCTCTCTAAGAAAAGAAGCTGAGCGCCTTACCCGGTGCAGTCCTGCACCTTCTGTCCCTCTCTGGAGCCATCTGGGAGGGAATTCACACTGTTTAGCATCCTTCTTGACACACATCTATTGCCACTGCTGCTTCCATCGTCACTGCTGCCACCACCGCTGCAGCCGCTGCCACCACCGCCACTACTGCCCCCTACCCCACCCCAGCCTTCTTAGGAGTGAAGACACGGAGTTCCTACCAATTGTCCTACTGGAGGGAACAAAGAAAGCCAATGTTTCTTCTGTATAGATTGCTTCTCGTCCACCCCTCCATTCCTCCCAGTTTCCCACCCCCTGCCGCCCTGTGTTTGCCTCTCTTTCATCACTGTGTGAGAGGTTCATGTGATATCTCGTTCTTATGTGAGTTTTATAAAGATGTACACTGTGCTGAACCCCTGCCCATCCGTGGTAACCCCTAGCACAATAAAGCCCCTCTGAGTGGCAAGTTCTCTGGCAAGGAGGAAGGGTGCCCCTGCTGCAGAAGCCAGCTCCCCTCTTCCTTGCCCCTTCTCCCACCGGACCAAGTTGTTTAATGGGCCAGAGATGCAGCCAGTGGGGAGCCCTTTCCCCCACGACCACTGCCAGCTGGAGCGCTCCCGTGGTCTTCCTCTTCTCCCAACTTCTTGATCCTGCACCTTAGCCACTCAGCCCCTGCCTGTGTCATCCCATTGCCATAATTCACCTCTCCCTCAGCCTCATGGAGAGGGAACATTTTCTAATGTCTGTATATAGTATATATACAACATAAATATATAAATTATATATATACATTAATTTATGTCTTGTTTTTCAAACAAGAATGATTAAATATTCATCTTATTATCGCAATAAGCCTTTGCAGTGCCTCTCTGTGGGTGTATTTGTGTCCTTAAATTGTTGGTTGGTGGCAGCCCTTTGAGTGTCCTTCCTGCACCTTTGCTCCTGGGGGAACTGGGTCCTGGGGAGTGATGAGAGTTGAAGACCCTGTTCCTTCCCATCACCCCATGAACACATCCTCTTTGTCGCACACAGTGCTGGCAAGTGTCTACCCCTTTCTCTCGATCATGAGATCTCTGGCGAACCTGGCCACCACATGGCTGTGACTTCAGAATTAAAGGGTTAGAAAAACACAATGTGCCCAGTGCCTAGTAAACCACATGAAAACAACACTCTAGGTGAACCCTTGGGTTAGGATTGGGAAAATGAACAGTGTCCAGTGCCCTAGAGTTTAGGCTAGCAAATCTCATGCAACATCATCTGGCAACTTTTGCTCAGAGGAAGGTTGAGGTGTTCAGTCTGATACGACAAGCAGAGAGCCTGGTGTAGTGGTGCACACCTCTAATCCTGGCATTCGGGGAAGCTGAGTCAGGAGGACTGCAAATTTGAGCCCAGTTTCGATAAGTTAGTAACTTTAACTTTAGTGACTCAGCAAGATTTAACACTTTAGTGACTTAGCAAGACTATTTCAAAATAAAAAATAACAACAAAGGGCTGGGGATGTAGCCCGATCTCTAATACCAAAAGAAGGGTTCTCCAAATGACCCCTCCCCCATGATGAATTAGATAATGGGTGACAATCGCCCTGAGGATGCAAGGCTTGGTAATTTCAGGTCCGTCCATCCCCTCTTGTCTCCTTGGCTGAGTACACAAACTACACCGTCATTTACAGTAACCCTGATGAGTCATTTCCTCCGAAAGACTGACTTTTGTTGTGTCTGCAGAGGTCCTAGCTAGAGTTCGGAAACAAAGCATTGAGGGAAGAAGAACTAGACGCACCCCAGGCAGCCAAGTCTGCTCTGCAGGTCTCCAGCAGCAAACCTGACGTGACAGCCTAGGACCCAGGGAAAGCTTCTGGGGTGGCCTGCCACAGCCACTGTCCCATAACATGAAAGTTGGGATTCAGTGAAAATCAATACTTGTATAAACTCAAGCATGTTCACTCTCAGAATGACCCAGTGAAAACAAAACAACAACAAAAATTTTAAAATGACCCAATGAATAACTCAAAGAATTTGATCCCCTAAACCAGACTCAGTGATGTAGGACTATAAATCAGCACTCTGGGAGCCTGAGGCAGGACTGTAAGTTTGAGCCCAGCCTGGGCAACTGAGCAACTTAGCAAAATCCTGACTTGTGCCTAGCAAGCACAAGGCCCTGGGTTTGGTTCCTTGGCACCATGTAAGCTAGGCATGGTGGTGCACACCTGTAATCCCAGCACCGAGGAGGCTGAGGAAAGAGGATTGCCATGTGTTCAAGGCCAGCCTGGGCTTCATAGTGAGTTCAGGACCAGCCTGGGCTACAGAGCAAGACCTTGTCTCAAAAAGGGGCATGGGGAGTGCTGAAGATGTAGCTTCATTCAAAGACCTCAGCTTGAATTCCCAGTACCAAAAATAAAAAGTAAAAACAGAAAAGTGCTGATCCCAGTAGTACAGGCCTCTGATTCCAGCACTCTGGGAGCCTGAGGCAGGAGGATTACAAGTTCAAGCCAAGCCTGGACAATTTAGTGATACTCTGTCTCAAAATCAAAATCAAAAATTAAAATAGGCTGGGGATGTAGCTCAGTGTGCATGTCCTGGGCTTGATCTCCAGTACCAGAAAAATTGGGGGGTGGGGGGGCTGGGTGAAGGAATGACACCATAGTTAAAGTACTTGCCTAGCAAGCACAAGGCCCTGGGTTAGATTCCTCAGCACCATCTAAGTTGGGCATGGTGGCGCACGTCTGTAATCCCAGCACTAAAGAGGCTGAAGTAGGAGAATTGCAGTGAGTCCAAGGCCAACCTGGGCTACATAGCGAGTTCAGGATCAGCTTGGGCTAAAGAATGAGACACTGCTTCAAAAAAATTATTTAAAGTGACTTGGGCCCTTTATTGATCAGAAAGTGTGCCAGTATTTGTTGAGTAAATAAAGTGTTGAAAGAGATGACTGTTATAAGAGCCCTCTCAGACTTCTTTTTGCCATTACTGTGGACTGAACCCAGGGCCTTTGCACTGAGCTATAATCTAGGCCCAATTTTTCCCCATTTTGTTGATATGTGTAAGTGCAAAATTTAAGGTTTACAATGAAGTTTAGCATTTTGTGCACCTACATAGGCCCATTTTTTAATTTCAATTTTAATTTTGAGACAGAGTCTCACTAAGTTTTCTTAGGATGAGATTAAACTTGTAATACTCTTGCCTTGGCTTCCCAGAGTGCTGGGATTACAGGCCTGCACCAGCAGACCCAGCCCTCCCAGACTTTTGTACCATGTGACAAGAACCATCTCAACTCTGGGAATGGTTCATCTGAGGCAGTATGTTGGATGTGGCTGGACAACCTGGTATAGTCTTATCAAAGGGGGAGTCAGAGTTATCTAGTACCCCACCAACTCGGCTGGGTTTCACCAGCTACTTCCCCAAAGCTTCTGGGAGTCTCCTGAGGTGACTGCTAGGCTCCCTGTGTGTGGACCCAAGGTCATTCTCTGCAGTAGTTGGGGGTGGTGGGGGAGGCCATATGCCCCCTATCATCTTTCTTCAGCCTCTGCCAGAGCCAGACCCTGGAGCTGACGATCTCCAAGTATCCCATATAAATCCCCCAGAGCCTGACCCTTGCCTTGCTGACTTCAGCCAATTAAAAGAAAATGGGTTCTGACTACTGTGGCGCTGGCACAATCAGTTTTTCAAGCTGTTGTCAGGGCACTGTGGATAATAGGCAATTCCATCGGCAATGAATTGGAAGCGCCTGCCTCAGCCAGATTTCTGCTTCCTAAGGGGCAGAGGAGGGCAGTTGCCAGCATTAGGAAGGGGCATAAATCCACATCTTAGAATTGAATTTCTCTAAGCAGCCAACATGATGGAAATAATAACTGCATCCCATTCCTCAGCCTGCAGCCTGTGGGCCAGACCATGAGGATGCTCCTGTAGCAAGGGGGAGGCAATTCATGGAACAGGGGGGACAGACCTCTGAGCGTTCAGCCTGGGCCCCAGCAAAATGTCTTGCACTCCAGACAAGTGCTGTGGGTCCAGTGCTCTGACCTGCTACAGGCCACTGTTGGGTGGAAATGATGAAGACATGCTTTCTCATAGGTCAGAACTGCTTGTTTCCCCATCAGTGATCCCTCCTTCGTGTGCCCTTGGGTGGCATCCACACTCCATCATCAGGACGATATGCTCCAGCGCTGGCACTGACACTTCCAGCCGCAGGTGGTGGAACTATCACTCCGGAATGACCCTGTCTGTGAGGCCCTTCCCTTTGGGTGTCTGTTTCTCATTCTTATTTTCAACATTTTAGCTGGAAAAAATATGCGTTAAACTGTTGGGATCCTTCCACAAAACAGGAAAATTGATTCTTGCCCTTACATATGTAAATTCGCTGTTCCCCATCTGCCTATTGTTACACACTTCCCACGTGCCAGGCATTCCAAAGAGTATGTAGCATGTATGATCTCATTTAATCTTTACGACAATCCTTTAAGCTGTCTCCATTTCTCAGAGGAAGAAACTGAAGCACAGAGAGTTGAAGTTACTTGCACAAGGTCACACAGCTGGTAAGTAGTAAGCCAGTCAGGTTTTTGTTTGTTTTTCTGAGACAGGGTCTTGCTCTATAGTCCAAGCTGGTCCTGAACTCACTGTGGAGCCCAGTCTGGCCTTGGACTCACCGCAATCCTCCCGTCTCAGCCTCTTGAGAGCTGGGATTACAGGTGTGTGCCACCATGTCTGATTTATGTGGTGCTGGGGAATTGAACTCGAGTACTTAGCACTTGATGTAGCTCTTTAACCTCTAAGCCATTCCTCCAGCCCAAGCCAGTCAGTTTTTAAACCTAATCTATGTTTTCAGTTGTGACCTTTTGGTACTCAGCCCAGCTCCACCTTTAACACACTTCCTCTGGAAACAGGCATGGATTCAGCTATATGCATCATAAGGCCTGTAGTTTTTTTCTGGGGCCTAAGCAGCCTGTGGGTAATTGTGAAGCATGAAATGCAGAATACTGTGAGCCCATCTGTCCCCGACCTCTCTTTCCCTGTCTGCCCTTGCACCGTGTGCCTCTCATAGAGCCAAGAGTGATGCAGTTTATGTGCATGACCACTCACTGTCCCCCATCTGCCTGTTGTTACACATCTCTTGTGCTCACAATCTGGGGTCTGCGCCTTCCAGGGCATGTGCCAGTGTGCTGGCAGATACAAGAAGCCATGGTTACACTGTGGCCAGGAATTTTTCTCATTTTTTTTTGTACTGGTGATTGAACCTAGGACCTTTGCTCTAGGTTATGACTCCACCTCTTTTTTTATTATTTTGAGACAGGTTTTTGCCAAGTCTAAGTTGACCCACATGTGCTCAAACTTGAGATCATCCTGCCTTGATTTCCCAGAGTGCTAATAAATAATAGGTAGACAGACAGACAGATGACAGTGTATGTGTGGCACTGGGGATTGGGCCAAGGGCCTTCACGCTGAGCTAGATCCCCAAGCCCATTTTTAGCCTTTATTTTGAAACAGGGTCTCAAAGTCAATAAATGTCTTGGGCTGTGTTCAAATGTTTGATCCTCCTGCCTCAGCCTCCACAGTGCTGGGATTATAGGCCTGAGCCACAGGGCCTGGCAAATATTTTTATTTATAAATATTGTGATGGGCTGGAGATGTTGCTCAGTGGTAGAGCATTTCCCCAAGATGTATAAGGCCCCAGGTTCAATCCCCAGGACCACACACACACACACACACACACACACACACACACACAAAAGTAAAGTATTTCGTTGTGAAGAACATAGAAGTTACCAAGACTGGTGTGCAGGCCTATAACCCTAGCATCTTGGGAGGCTGAGGCAAGAGGATTGCAAATTTGACTTAAGCCTGGGCAACCTAGCAACTTAGACCCTATTTCAAAATCAAAACCAAAAATGGGCTGGGAATGTAGCATAGTGCAAAGGCCCTCTCTAGCACCAATAAAATAAAACAAAATAAAATAAATCCAAGTGCTGCCAAAGAACAAAATAAAAACATATCATTTCTGAGACACTTGAGATTTGTTTTTGATGCTTCTGACTAGATTGCCTTATCTTCCATCTGGTTGACTCTTGTCAACTACTAGGCGTACTTTGATGTAAATGTTGGACCCACTCAGGATCTGTCAAATGAGCTAGCTGGTAGCAAAGGCTCCTGCAGGAAGATATCTAGGATTGGCCTATTTCCATAGGCCTGAGGACAAGTAAAGGTTAGGCACTTCAGAGAAAGAGACCTACACTTTGGGAGACTGAGGAAAGAGAATCACACGCTCTAGTCTCACTTGGGCAATTTTAATGAGAGTGGGTCTTAAGATAAAAACTAAAGTTAGGAATGGTGATGCATGCCTTTAATCCCTGCTCTTGAGAGACAGAGGCAGAAGGATTGTCATGAGTTTAAGGCCAGCCTGGGCTACATAGTGAGTTTAAAGAGCAGCCTGGGCTGCAGAGAGAGGCCCTGTCTCAAAATAATGAATCAATCAATCAATCAATCAATACATACATAAATGAATGGGCTGGAAATGTACCTTAGTGTGAAGGCCTTATATTGAATCCACAGTACTGAGCCAGGTATGGTGGCGCACACCTGTAATCCCAGCATTTGGAAGGCTGAGACAGGAAGATTGCTATGGGTTTGAGGCCGGCCTGGGCTACATAGTGAATTCAGGACTAGCCTGAACTGTAGCGTGAGATCTTGTCTCAGAAATAAACAGATTTGCAGTACCACACAAAACAAAAACAAAGCAAAGGGATAAAAGACTTGCAAGGATGGGGTACCAGGAGAGCGGCAGTGGAGTCAAAGCCTCCCTCCCCTTCCTCTCCTCTGCCCCACTGTTGCCCGTTTGTTGTTGTGTGGTGTGGCTTGTTTTGGTTTCTGTGGTACTGGGAATCCAACCCGGATCCTTCCCACAGAGGTACGTCTCCAGTCCATTTTCTTTTAATTTTGAGACAGAGTCTTGGTAAGTTGCTAAATTGCCCAGGCTGGGGGCTGGAGGAATGGAGCAGTAGCTAAAGCACTTGCCTAGCAAGTGCAAGGCCCTGAGTACTATTCCCCAGCACCACACAAAAGCTGGGCATGGTGGTGCACACCTGTAATCCCAGCAATCCGGAGGGTTACGCGGTGAGTCCAATGCTATCCTGTCCTACATAGTGAGTTCAGGACAAGTCTGGACTATAGAGAGAGATCCTGTCTCAAAAAAAAAAAAAAAAAAAAATGCCCAGGCTGGGTTCAAACTTGCAATCCTCCTGCCTCAGCTTCCCAAAGTGCTGGGATTATAGTCCTGTGCCACCATCCCTCCAGAGCATAGACCGTGATGCCATGCTACCTGCAAAGGTGGGCTGTCTGCGTCTATGATGAATGAGGAGTGAGCAAAGCAGGAAGGCCGTGTGGGCTACGTTGAGCAGTTCACACCAGACTCACGGCTCATCCCTATTTTCAGTCCAGCCACCGGCTTGCCATATGGTGGGGTTCAAGTCATTTCACCTCTTCAAGCCTCTTCTCTAACATGAGAATGATGGAAACTTCAGCCTCCTCTGCAGCTCTGAGGACTAACGAAGCAGCACCGAAAAAGCAGCTGGAAAAATCCTGACTGCAAGCTGCACAAGTTTAACATGTGCAAATCGAACTGCCCCATTGCAGTTGGTCCACAGAAACTAATTAAGCTTGCACCGAAGGCCTGGAACTAGAAACTTGGTAAACACAAGTTTGGGAGCCTGTCTTCCCTTTGAACGACTATTGTTTTCGGCAAAGCCATCTCTGTGGGTTCCCCTGCCCATAGAAGGCCTTCCCGCTCCTCCCGTTTCTTTTCAAAGTACAAAGCTTTCCTGACACCCTTCTGCCCTTTCTTCATGCTCATCCACATTGCTAGAAGAAGCTGCAATTAAGGGAGGCTTAAATTTCTGCTCTACAACATAGAGGCTTAAATAACAGGAAAGAGTGGACTGGGGGTGCCGCTCCATGGTGGAGCATCTGCCTAGGCTTAGGTTTAATTCCCAGAACCGAAAGAAAAAAGAATAAGATACTGTTTTCAGTTTTTTAAGCAAACAGTCATTTCTAAAAACATCATATTTTGTAGCTTGGCTTGGAGGCTCAGGCCTGTAATCTTAGCATTCAGGGAGACTGAAGTAGGAGGCAAAACTCTGTCTCAAATTTTAAAAAATTGTTTCATTTGGTTTTCAAAATCAAAAAAAGTTAAAGTGAATTGGAATGTAGCTCTGTTCGAAGGCCTGTGCTCAATCCCCAGTACCACAAAAACACACTAAAACATCTTTCCTTGTGATAAAGTTATTTTTTTTATTTAACACAAATCTCTAATGCAATGCAGTCTTATTAACTGTGTAGTCTTCATGTTGTACATTGAATCTCTGGGCTTGTTCACCCCACATGTCACTATGTCGTACCCCTATTCCCCAGCTCTCCTGTCTCCCACCCCAGCGACCACTGTTTTATTCTGTATCTCTGTACATTTAACTTTCTTTTGTACCAGGGGTTTAACCCAGGGCATTTACACTGAGCTATATCCATCCATAGCCTATTTATTTATTTATTTGTTTGTTTATTTATTTATTTATTTATTTATTTAGTCATTCATTCATTCACGGTATTGGAGGCTAACCCCAAGGCCATAGTACTGAGCTACATCTATAGCCTTGTCGTGCATGTGTGCATATGTCCCTGTGTGTGTGTCTGCCTGTGCTACTGGGCTAAGGGCCTTTCACTGACCTATGTCCCAAGTCTGTTTTTGAGTTTTGATTTTCAGATGGGTTTGTGCTAGGTTGCTAATTTGCTTGTACTTGGAATCCTGCTTCAACCTCCAAGAGCGCTGGACTTATAGGCTTGTGCCACCAGGCCCGGATTCCAGCCCTTTTTTTGTTTTGTTTTGGTAAGGGAGGGAGGATTTATTTCAGCTCACAGTTTCCGAAGGTCTCAGTCCATTCATGGGCAGCCAGCAATGGTGTAGGTACACGATGGAGACACAGTCACAGAAAGCCAAATGTTCCAAATGTTCCAGCCCTTTCTTTCTTTCTTTCTTTCTTTCTTTCTTTCTTTTTTTTTTTTTTTTTTTGAGACAGGGTCTGGCTCTGTAGCCCAGGCTGGTCCTGAACGCACTATGGAGCCCAGGCTGGCCTTGGACTCGTGGCAATCCTCCTGCCTCAGCCTCGCTAGTGCTGGGATTACAGACGTACGCCACCACGCCTGGCTTATGTGGTGCTGGGGAATTGAACTGGGGTACTTAGCACTTGACGTAGCACTTGCTAGACAAGCGCTTTAACCACGGAGCCATTCCTCCAGCCCCCTATTTTACTTTTTTTGACAGGGTCTTGCTCTATAGACCAGGTTGGTCTTGAACTCATTATGTAGCCCACGCTGGCCTTCAACTCATATCAATCCTGCTACCTCAGTCTCCTAAGTGCTGGAATCACACCCAGGTTATGTGGTGCTGGGGAATTAAACTCACTACAGCCTTGTGCTTGCTAGGTAAGTGTTCTAACCACTGTGCTATTCCTCCAGACCAGCTTTTTCTGAGACAAGGCCTCACTCTGTAGTCCAGGCTGGTTCTGAACTCACTGTGTAGCCCAGACTGGCCTTGAACTCATGGTAATCCTCTTGCCTCAGTCTTCAGAGTGCTGGGATTACAGTCATGAACCACCCTACTAGGCTAATTTTTTTGATACAAGGTCTTGCTCTGTAGTCCATGCTTGCTCTGAACTCACTACATAACCAAAGCTGGCTTGATCATGGCACTCCTCCTGCCTCAGCCTTCTAAATGCTCGGATTACAGGCATGTGATTTCATGCCCAGCTGTAAGATAATTTTTATATGGTGTTCAGGGATTGAATTCAAGACTTTATGCACGTTAAGCAAGTGCTCTAACCACTAGGTTATGTTCCCAGCTCTGTATTTTATTTCCAACACACACACACACACACAAACCATGTATGATTGAGATCATGTAGTTTTTTTAAAATTTCTGTGTCTATCCTATTTCACATACTGCCATCTGGTTTCATCCATGTGTGAAAAATAGCAGGATCTATTTCTTCCTTGTGGCTATGCTGTGTCTACCTACCATGTTTTGGGTTTTTGTCTTTTGTTTTTTGTTTTGTTTTGGATTTTTTGAGGCAGGTCACACTCTGTAGTTCAGATTGGTCCTAAACTCACCATGCATCCCAGGCTGGTCTCAAACGCAACAATTCTGCCTCAGCCTCCTGAACTCCTCGGTCATTAGACTTTTCGGTTGTTCACACATCTTGGCTATTGTGCTGTAATGGACATAAGAGTGCACATACCCTCACAGTGGTAATTTCATCTCTTTTGACTGTGTACCCAAAAAAGCAATTGGTGGATGATGCGGGAAAGGACTTCAAACTTCAAATTCTTAGTCAGATTGTGTGTGTGTGTGTGTGTGTGTGTGTGTGTGTGTGTGTGTGTGTGTGTCTGGATATCGAGGCCAGGGCCTTCACATAGAGCTACGTTGTCCAAGCCCATTTTTTTTATTTTGAGTCAGGGTCTCGTTAAGTTGCTAAATTGCCCAGGTTGGGTTTGAACTTACAATCTTCTTGCCTCAGTGTCCTAGAGGCCTGCACAACTGGGCCTGGCTCTCCACCAGTTCTGTAGTGGCAACTTCAAGTCTGTGCACCATGCCCAGTGTTTAGTTCTCACTCCCACTCTCCCAGTTCACAGCCTCTGGTAGCACACAAGAGCAGCAAGAGAAGTGATATACAGACATATGGTTTGGACCTGGAATGTCCCCTAGAAGCCTCATGCATTTGGATGTTATGGGTTATCTATGGAACCATATGCCACTGGGAAATGGGGGCCTGGTCTGGAGGAGTGGATTATGGGTATGTGAAGGAGGACATGCATGTGCCAGATTATAGAATGCACATGTGTGGGTTGAATTACCGGCTTGTGGTGGAGGCTTAAGCCTGGAAAGGGCAGAAGACTGAGGATGTACCCAGAAGGGACAGATCACTGGGATAGGACCTGGAAGGATAAATGCCTTCCTCTGTACTTGATTTGACTTGACTTCCTGTTTGCAATGCCATGAGGAAATACTTCCACTTCTGCCTCTGCCATGTGCTTCCACTGTTGCTAGCTGCCTGTGAGTGGACTATGACCTTCTGAAACTATGAGATAAATAAAAACTTCCTCCCCTAAAATTGTGGCTGTCAGATATTGAGTCCCATTGATAAAAAAAAAAAAAAGTGACTAAGACACAGACCGGTGGCAAGGCATAGTTTGGCTCCAAGTTGCCTAAAAGGCCAATTGGTGTCAGTTCTTGCCCCCTGATGATTCTCCCCACCCATCTCACAGGATACCCTTGGTCTTCACGCATTCTTCTGGTTTTTCAATGCCTTACAATGGGACAAAGCTCTACGTCTACCCTCCATCAAACTGATCTCCCCCTTTCACCTCCTCTTCCTAAGCAAAAACTCGTATCATGGATATACGTTAAGTTTTAAGCCATGTGATTGACCAAATAATGTATTTTGTGCTGGGCCTAAAGAGTTCCTACTCAGTCACATCTACTATATTCATATATAGTGTAAAATACAGTAAATTCCATCTTTTATTGATATGCATGCTGTGTGATGATGGAAATATGGTTGTCAGAAGTCTCTCAGTTAAAGGATTGTGACAGCGGGGAATAACCAAGCCACTGTGGTATCACCTGTTCCTTTTACCTTTTCCAGAATCCTAATGACTCAATTCCACAGTTTACCCCCTTGTAAAAGAAGGGTCTCATCTGCCTCTCCCTGCCTCATATAAATTTACAGATAAATCTGCAGTATGGGCAAGCTGTTCGCAATTTCTTGGAAGCAAATGCAATTCCTGCTTCCTAGTATGACTCATAGGCCTAAAAAAAAAAAAAAAAGAAAAAAAAAAAGAAAGGCTGCAATATGGCCTTGGCTACCAAGGACGGAGAAATTGGTAGGAAACCAAGACAGCAAAGACAAACATTCCTGCCCCTTCCCTAACCTGGCACAATGGATTGCCTCTAGGGACATGAAATGACTCAAAGAACTAAGCAGAAAATTTCCCCTGATGAACAATGAAAATGTTAATTTGATTTGTAGTTTCTGCAGTCCTGAGCCCATGCTAGCTTGGCTTTATGATTTATTTATTTATTTATTTATTTAGAGATAGTGTCTCACTCCTGGGTCCAGGCTTGTCCTCAACTCACTATGTAGCCCAAACTGGCCTTGAACTCACACTAATCCTCTTGTCTCAGACTCCTGCATGCTACATGCTGGGATCACAGATGTGTTCCACCGCATGTGGCTCATGTAGTGCTGGGAAATGAATCCAGAGCATTGATCTTACCAGGCAGGGCTTTAACCACTAAGCTACACACCCCAGTCCTCAAATTTGTGATTGCTTTGCCCCAGCCACCTGGATTACAGGCCTGCACCACAAGGCTGGGATTGAACCTGGGACCTTCACACTGAACAAAATCCTCTGCCCTTCTCTATTTTGAGAGAGTGTTTTGTTTGGTTTCTCTTTTGCGCTGTCTAGGCTCCAATCTGCAATCCTGGCAATCCTGGCTCAGCCTCTCATCATGCCGAGATTACAGGCATGCACCAGCACACCTGGCTCCCACTCTTTTTTTACTATTTAACTTAATTGGATTAATTAAGCAATGTTTGCAATACTGGATATTGAACCCAGGGCCTTCACAGTGAGCTACATTTTCAGCTCTGTTTATTTGGAGACAGGGTCTCGCTAAATTGACTGGGCCTAGTGGCACAGGCTTGAAATCCAAGCACTTTGGGAGGTTGAAGCAAAAGAATCACAAGTTCAAGCTCATACTAGGACAACTTAGTGACTTGGCGAGATCATGTCTGAAGAATAAAAATAAAAATAGGCTCTGGGCTTGATCACCAGTATGACAGAAAAAAAGGTTGCCATATTGACCAGGCTACAATTGAATTTGTAGTCCTGCCGCGCATCCTCTGAGCATACAGGAATGACATGCGTGAGCTGCTGTTGTGGTTAGGATCTGGAGTGTCCCCCAAAAATCTCATGTATTTTAATGTTATGGATTGTCTATGGAACCATGTGCTGTTGGTGGATTGGGGTCTAGTCTGGAGGGGTGGGTTACAGTTAAGACCAAAGGCGTGTGAGTTAGGATTAACGGTGTGTAGTGGCCACACCTTCCACACTTAGATGCAGCAGGGGCTGATCACTGGGTAGAGACCTGGAAGGATATATAAGCTGCCTTCCTTGGAGGACTAGGACTAAGATGAGGACGGGGACTTGGACTGGTCTCAACATGTCTTAACTTGACTTTCTGCGTGTGATGTCGTGAGAAGCCGCCTCCACCTCTCTGCGTCTGCCATGTGCTAGCCACTCCTGAATGGACTGTGACCTTCTGAAACTGTGAGCTAAAATAAACCTTTCCTTTCCTAAATTTGTGGGTGTCGGGTATTTAGTCACAGCAATGAAAAAGTAACTAAGACAGCTGCCCTGGCTTCACTTAAGCATTTTTATTTCTTTTTGTTTGTATGTGTGATATATAATAGTAAAAATCAGCTTTAGAAATTGCTGCACATACATGTCACATTTTTTCCCATTTCTATTAGTATAGATATGTGATACACAATGATTACATTGAGCTTGACTATTTTGTGCACATATGTATCATGTCAACATTACAATCCCCTCCCCTTTTTGGGCCTCCAGTTACCTCCCCACCCCAATCCAACTCCCACTATCACACCCATTTGGTTCTATAAAATGCCTATATTCTGGATTTCTCACATTGTTAGAGAAACCATGCGATATTTAACCTGAGTTTCACTCACTTCACAAAGCATGATGGCCTCAAGTTGATCAAATGTATCTGACTTTATGGAAGCAAATTTGATAAGGAAACTGAGTAGATATGAGTAATACAATGGAAACCAGAGACTCTTTTTACATAGGCTGTGGCCAGTCTTTTTATCTGAGAACATTTTAAGATCTGAATATTTACCTGTAGGTCTGTTAGACCATGTTTATATTGACTCAGGAAAAATTTCTGATTTTGGCAGAGTCCTTTGTGCCACTTATAATAATTGGGCACTTAATCTACTAACCTTTTGGTAAAGCTGACACATGTGACTCCATTTTGGTTTTGACAGCTGTCATGTATCTGCCCTTGTTTTTGTTTGTTTTGGTTTGGTTTGGGTTTTTTGAGGCAGAGCCTCACTCTGTAGTTCATGCTGGTCCTGAACTCACTATGTAGCTCAGGTTAGCCTCAAACTCACAGCAATCCTCCTGCCTCAGCCTCTGGAGTGCTGGAATTATAGGTGTGCAGCAGTACACCTGGCTTCCCTCTTGTCTTGATGAGGATTTTTCTGAAGGCACTACTGATCCATCAGTAGGTCATTGTTCCTTGCTACCAGAATGCTTCCTGAGTTGCTGGCTTTTCATGGTGGCAGGGAACTTTTGGTGATATACTCAGTGTTTTAACCTCTGTAGCCACATCGAAGCAACAAAGAAGTTTAAAAAGAAGTAGCTCATAGGCACAGTTTGCTGGGATTCCACTGTTGGTATTTGCTGGAATCTTTTCCATGAATCTGATTGTAAATGTTCTAGAGAAGAATCAGAACTATGAATGACAAAAAACTTAGAAGAGTGGCACATGCCTATAATTCTAGCACTTGGAAGACTGAGGCAGGAGTGTCACAAGTTCAAGGGTAACCTGAGCTTCATATTGAGTTCAGAACCAGCCTGGGCTAGAGCAAGACCCTGTCTCAAAAAAAAAAAAAAAAAGAACTTAGAAAAGCCATGGTTACAGTTTTGTTTGGAGGGGTGTCAGTAGCATAGAGTGGACAGGTGGCAGAGCTTGCCAGGTGGATTTAATATCCTGAGACTACTGATCAGGCCAAAGATAAAGATTTTATTAGGGCAACAGCATGTCAGAGGTCTGAAGTGAGACTTCAGCCCATTTAGAGAAAGGAGATTATCAGTATTTAAACCTCAGGTGGAGATGGAGCTAGGGGGTTGGAAAATAAGGATGTTAGAAGGCTTTGTGATATTGGTCTGTTTTCCAGCTGAGCTAGAGATGAGACTTGAGTTAAGAAGTTGGAACCCTCCTGCACTGTTGGTGGGAATGTAAACTGGTACAACCACTATGGAAAGCAATATGGAAGTCTCTCAAAAGATTGGAAATAAATATCCCCTTCGATTCAGCGATGCCCCTTCTGGGAATATTCCCAAAAGAGTTTAAAAAACAACACATAACAGAGATACATGTATACCCATGTTCACAGCAGCACAGCTAACAATAGCTAAAATGTGGAAGACACCAAAATACCCATCAACAGACCAATGGATACACAAACTGGTATTTATACACAATGGAATACTATGCATCTATAAAGTCAAATAGGTTGGAGGCTTTTATAGGCAAATGGAGGCAACTTGAGACCATCATGCTTAGTGAAGTGAGTCAGAAGCAGAAGGTGAAATATCGAATGTTCTCTCTGATATGAGAGACCCAGATCACAATTATCTCATGGAACTTCATGGGAATGGGGAGGGGCGGGGGTGGGGGGAGGGCCAAAAGGAGAAGGGGAAGGTCTTGCAATCTTGCCAAGATACATATGTGCACAAGATGCTCACGATCACTGTAAACTTCAAATTTTTCACTTATACATATCAATACAATGGGGCAAAGTAAAAAGAAGTTGGCTTGCTTTCTGGCCAGGCTGGACCTTGGGACAGTCAGAGCCCTGACTGCAAACTTGACCATTGGTGGAAATTTCAGAATGAAAAATAGTAAAAGGAACAGCCCTTAATTCCCAATTCCAAGACAAACAGTATCATCAGACTTCACAAACCCTCCTGGGAAGTACACAAACCTGTCTACAATTTACACATTTTAATGACTTACTTGGACATTTCTGTTTGCTCTTATCTTTCTTTTTTAAATGCTGGGACAAAAACCTTACCATACAAAATCCTTTTTTACTTCAAATATGAACTTTGCTTTTATTCCTTTTTTACCAAAAGCATACTCTTTTCCATTTATTTCTGTTCCCCAAATCATCCTCACATTCATATATTTCTTTGTCTTGTCTTAAGCCCAGTGGCTGTTTGAATTTTAAAATGTTCCTGCCATGTTTTCCCCCTGCTCTGGTCTCAGTTAACCCAGATGTAAATACTCCAATTAGAACTGGCAAGTGACCTTGGTCAGTATCAGTGGAAAACAGAAAGACGAGAAAAGATGTATTTTAGCTAAAGCTGACCTTGAATGACAGGTAGTATGAGCTGCAAACAGAAAAAGGAGTAAAATCTGTGTTAGATAAGTTAACCAGACAGAAACGTAGGATCTCCTGTAAGAGTCTGGAAGAGGAAAAGGCATCATAAAGGCATCACGATATGAGAGAGAGAGAGAGAGAGAGAGAGAGAGAGAGAGAGAGAGAGAGAGAGAGAGAGAGAGAGAGACTGAAATCGGGTTATTCGGTAGTGGAAGAGACACTGGAGGCTGAACTGAGGCCTAAAAGTGCCAAAGGAGGAATCATTAAGAACATTAAGAACATCAGTATGATAATTCTGAGTTCAGAAAAATGAACTGTGAGAGCAACTAGCAAGACACAAGTGGCAGCATTAGAAAAGGAGAAGGAAACGTGAACACAGTGAGGGAGGCCAGAGGCCAGCATGCTACCAGAGGCCAGATGGTTTGTGAAAGAGAAAGGGCATCTAGGTAAGGATTCAAAGAGGCCAGAGCTAGTTTGGCACTTAGGAGAGAAAGGGTAGAAGAACAAGAGAGGTTGTAGACAGGCAGAGGCAAGCTGACGAGGCTGCTGGAGAGAAAGAAGCCAGACAGAGCTTTTCAGAGAAGCGGATGTAGGAAGCAGATTAGCTGGGGGCTGATTGGGAGATACTGTGCTTTGGATCTGAAATGTCCTCCAAAAGTCTCATGTATTTGGTTGTTACGGTTTATCTGTGGAACCATGTGCTATTAGGAGACCGGGGCCTGGTCTGGAGGGGTGGATTATGGACATGTGGTGGATTATAGGTATGTAGTGGCAGATAGGCATGTGGCAGATTATAGATTGCATGCATGTGGTGGATGAAGGGCTTAAACCTGGAAGCGGGGGAGCATTGAGGCTGGACCCACAAGGGGCAGATCAGTGGGACAGGACCTGAAAGGGTTCAGGCTCCTTCCTTCTTTCTGGGTCTTGGCTTTCTCTTTGCAATGTCATGAGGAGCTGCCTCCACCTATACCATGTGACTTTAACTCTTTGGGGAAAATACTCAGAAGAGGTATAGCTGGATCAAATCAGATATCTATTTTCAGGCTTTTTTTTGAAGAATCTCCATGTTTTCCGTAATGGTTAAACCAGTGTATAGTAACAATAGCAATGTAGAAGTGCTCCTTTTTCTCCACAACCTTGCCAGAATTTATTGTGATTTTTGTTTTGTTTTGTTTTGTTTTTTAGTTCTTCATTTCAGCCATTTTTACTAGATGTCTTAACTACTTTTTTTCTGTGACAAAATACCCAATATGCACAACTTAGGGGAGGAAAAATTTATTTTAGCTCACAGTTTCAGAAGATCTCAGTCCATTTGTGGGTAGCTGGTAGTGGTGGAAACACATAGTGGAAGCAGAGTTGGAGGCAGTTGCTTACAGCATTGAAAACAGTAAGGCAAGTCCTGGAGGAACGGAAAGAAGAAAGGAAGGAAGGAAGAAGCATATACCTTTCAAAGTCCTGTTCCAGTGATCTGCCTCTTCTGGTTCCAGCCTCAGGGTTCTGCCCCTTTCAGGTTTAACCCCTAATCCACAATAAACCTATAATCTATTGCCTATCACATGCCTATCCTCTACCACATACCTGTAATACATCACACTACCATAATCCACCCCTCTACACCAGGCCTCCATCTCCTAACAACAGATAATCCATAACACTAAAATATATTATGAGGCATTTGGGGGACATTCCAGATCCAAACCATAATATTTGCCCTTGGCCTTCAGAAGACTTATGTCCACCTTCTCATGCAAAATGCATTTAGTCCTTCACTAAGAGTTGCCAAAGTCTTAACAGTTCTAGCACTACTAAAAGAAAAAGTCCAAGTCCAAAGTCTCCTCTGAGATGCATGGCAGACTCTCAGCTGTGAGCTTCTGTGAAAATCAAAAACAAGTTAAATACCTCCAATATTCAGTGGCACACAGTAACCATTACCATTCCAATAGAAGGATAGAAAGCAATCTGACCAAAACAAGTTCTAAACCCAGTAGGGCAAGAGTTAAATCATACAGCTGCATGTCCAACACCTGGCGTAAACTGTGGCAAGGTATGAACTCCAAAGGGGTTGAATGGCCTTCCCCCTACAGCAGTGCAGCTGGCTGCAACCTCCATCTTCTCTCCTTTGGGAGGCCTTGTGCACAGCCTGCAGACTTCTTCAGGGAACAATCCATGCTTCCAGCTTCTCAAAACTTTCCAGGTCCCCACTGCCCCTTAGACTGGTCCTTCATAACTCCATGCACTGCCTTCCCAGGAGCACACTGACTGACTCCAAGGCCTTCTTCTGAAATCTGGGTGGAAGCCCCATCAACCCACAACTCCTGCACTCTGCAGGACTGTAAGGCCAGGACCACATGGATATCACCAATGTCTGCCACTTGCTTGAGCAATAACCTCAGCCTCATGAAAAATCACTGTCAAGACCCCTGCATTCTTAGATTCTTTCTTTGGCACTATAGGATACACCAAGTTACATATCTCTTCTCAAAACAAAGTCCTTTACCTTTCCTCCCTTTAATTGATAAAGGGTGAAGACTCGCTGATTCCTGAGACAAAAGGGTGAAGACTCGCTGATTCCTGAGACACCCTCAGGGCCTCTTCTTTATAGTTCTGATTGCAAGTACTTGGCCTCTTTTTAATGCTAGTCTTTTTAACTTCCTTGTGCTTTTTGACCCCACCACTTCAGGCCATTTTAGTGTACACTGTAAACTTCCTAATCATTTTCTTTGCCATTTATCCCTCCTGCCTTTTGCCATACAGTTGGCTAAAAGCTGCGAACATCAGCCATGTAACAGCTTGAACATCAGGCTGCCTTGCAATTTCCCCCAACAGAGTAAATAGCCTGTCGCTCTTAATCTCACTTTCAGGCAAAGTCTCTAGACAAGAGCAAAATGTCAGCACACTTTCTGCCAGAGTATAGCACTTGTGCATTTTAGGCCACTTGCCGATGTAGTCCTCTTTCCGAACTGAAACTTGCCAAGCCTGGCCTTTCCAATCCACACTCCTATCAGTATTCTGGTCTTCTGAGCTCTGACCAGAATCTCTCATCAAGTTTGGCTCAGAGTACTCTAAGGCTTGTCGAGCTGGCATCCTCAAACTTTTTCAAACTTCTCCCGCAAGCCAGTTCCAAAGGCTTCCAAACCACATGGTCAGGTGAAGTCACAGCAATAATCCCACTTCCCTGGTACCAATTTCTTAGTTATTTTCTTGTTGCTGAAATAGAATATCCCACACCCACAACGTTAGGGAGGAGAGGTTTATTTTTAGCTCATAGTTTCAGAGGTCTTGGTGCTTTTATGAGCAGTTGGCAGTGGTATAAACACATGGCAGGGCCAGAGCCAAAGCGACATCTTCACAGCATGGAAGAACTGAGCCAAGTCTAGAAGGAAGGGTGGAACCAGCACACAACCCTCCAGGTCAAACCTAAGCATCTGCCTCTGTAAGCCAGGCCCCACCTTTCAACACTACACTGTATCTATAGGTACATGAGGCTTTTAGGGAGCACTGCAGATCCAAACTATAAAGATGAGTTAGATGGAATCTTGGTGTTGTTTTGATTTGCATTTTTGGATGGCTAAAGATGCTGAACACTTTTTCATGTATTTACTGGCCGTTCAGTCTTCTTCTGAGAAATATCATCTATTGTTTCAGTTGTCCATTTTTGACTGGGTCTTTTGTTTGGTGGGGGTCTAATTTTCTTCAGTTCTTTGCATATTCTAGATAGTAGCCCTTTGTTCAAGTCTGGCAAAAATTTTTTTCACATTCCATTGTTTCTGTCTTCACTCTTCATTGTTTTCTTTGCTGTGCAGCAGCTTTTTAATTTGATATTATCCTTTTTGTCATTTCTTGGTGTTATGTACTTCAGGCATTTTATGGAGAATGTCTTTGCCTAGGCCTATGTCTTCAAGTGTTTTGCCTATTTTGTCTTCCAACAAGTGCAGTGTTTTGATTTTATTGCCTAAGTCTTCAGTCCATTATGATTTAACTTGGTATATGGTGAAAGATGTGCATCTAGTTTCATTTTTCTGCACGTGGATACCAGTTTACCCAGCACTGTTTAAAAAGCTTTCTTTTCTACAGAGTATGTTTTGGTCCCTTTGTCAAAGATGAGATGGCTGAAGGTACTTGGGGTTGTCGCTGTGTCCTCAGTTCTGTTCCACTGATCCATTTGTCTGTTTTTGAGCCAATATCATGTGGGGCTTTTGTTGTTGTTGTTGTTTTGTTATTTTTCATACAGGGTCTTGCTCTATAGTCTAGGCTGTTCCTGAACTTATTATGCATTCCAGGCTTGCCTCAAACACAGCAATCTTCATGTCTCAGCCTCATGTGTGGTGGAATAATAGATGTACACCACCACATCTGGCTTATGTGGTGCTGGGAAATCAAACCCAGGGCCTTGTGCTCCCAGCCTCTACCATGTAGTTTTTGTAGTTTTTATCACTGTTGCTTTATAACTTGGTGTCAGGTATCGTGATACCTACCGCTTTTCCTTTGTTGCTTAGGAATGTTCTGGCTCTTCTGGGCCTTTTCTGGTTCCATATAAATTTTCAGATTGTTTTTTCTAATTCTGTGAAAAACACTGTTGGTATTTTGATGAACTGAGCCTGTATATTCATTTGGGTAGTATGGCCATTTTGACAATATTGATTCTACCTATCCAGGAGCAGGAGATGTCATTCTGTTTTCTAGTATTCTCTTCGATTTCTTTTTCTCGGAATACTACAGTTTCTATTTTAAAGGTCCTCCAATTCCTTAGTTAGGTTCAGTCCTAGATACTTAATTTTCTTGAGGCTTCTGTGAATGGAATTATTTTTCTGATCTCTTTCTCTGTGTTTTCATTGTTACTGTAGGTTTTTTATATTCATTTTATGTATGTTGATTTTTGTATGTTGATTTTATATCCTGCAAGTTGGCTGAATTTGTTTGTTAGTTCTGAGAGCCTTCTGGTGGAGTTTTTGGGATCCTCTATGTAAAGGATTATACCATCTGCATATACCATAGTTTGGGACTGGGGGCATAGCTCAGTAGTTTAAGCACTTGTCTAGCACCATAGGTTCAATTCCTCATCACCCTATGAGCCAGTGTAATGGTGCACGCCTATAATCCAAGAATTTGGGAGGCTGAGACAGGAGAATTGTCGTGAGTTCAAGGCCAACCTGGGTCACATAGTGAGTTCAGGACCAGCCTGTACTAAACAGCAAAACCCTGTCTTCAAAAAAAAAAAAAAAAAAAAAAAAAAAGATAGTTTGACTTCTTCTTTTCCTCAGTGTATTCCCTTTATTCCATGCTCATGTGCCTGATTACTCTGACTAAATTTTCAAGCACTATGCTGAATAGGAGTGGTGAGAATAAACATGCTTGTCTTTTTTCTGATTTGAGGGAAAATGTTGAGTTTTCCACCATTTAGGGTGATGTTGGCAGGATTGTCAAGCTTTTACCAGCTTGAGGTAAGATCCTTCCATATCCACTTTCATCAATATTTTTCATGAAAGGATGTTATATTTTGTCAAAGGCTTTTTCTGCCTCTATTGAGATATGATTTTCGTATTTGAATTTATGTGGTGTACTACAGTAATTGATTTATGTATGATGAACCTTCCTTGCATTCCCAGGATGAAGTCAATAGGGTCATGGTGTATGATCTTTTAAATAATTTCTTGAGTTCTCTTTGCAAGTATATTGTTAAGGATTTTTTGCATCTACATTCAATAAGGAAGTTAGCTTGTAGTTTTCTTTCTTTGTTGGGTCTTTATCTGGTTTTGGGACCAAGATGACAGTTGCTTCAATGGAGTTTAACAGTGTTCTTTCTCTTTCAATTTCATGGAAAATTTTGAGAAGCACTGGCATTAACTCTTTCCTGAAGCTCTGATAAAATTCTAAAATGAATTCACTGGGTCCTGGGCTTTTCTTTGTTTGGTAAACCCTTTAAACTGCCTCAGTTTCATCCCTGATTATTAGTCTCTTTGGGGTTTTATTCCTTTTTCGTTAAATTTTGGTATTGCATATATGTCTGGGAATTTATTCATTCCTTCTGGGTTCTCAAATTTGTTTGAATATACATTTTCAAAATAGTTTCTTATAATCCTTTGTATTTCAACAGTGTCTGTTGTGATTTCACCTTTTTCATTCTTTGCATTGATGTGAATTTTTCTTTTTTTATTGGTTAGTTTGGCTAGAGGATTATCAATACTATCTTTTTTATGGACTGTCTTAGTTACTTTTCCATTGCTGTGACTCAATACCCGACACCCACAAACTTAGGAAAGAAAAGGTTTATTTTAGCTCACAGTCTCGAAGGTCACAGTCCATTCAGGGGTGGCCAGCAACAATCGAAGTACATGGCAGAGAAAGAGGTGGAGGCAGCTTCTCTGGACAAACAGGAAGACAAGCTGAGGCTAGTTGAGACTAGTCCCAGTCCTCCAGGAAGGCAGGTGCAGCTTTTGTATCCTTTCAGGTCTCTGCCCAGTAACCAGTCCCTCCTGCACCCAGGTGTG
The DNA here is from genome assembly GCA_004027205.1 of Ctenodactylus gundi. Lineage (NCBI taxonomy): Eukaryota > Metazoa > Chordata > Mammalia > Rodentia > Ctenodactylidae > Ctenodactylus > Ctenodactylus gundi. Next base: position 295,761 of record PVKB01001566.1, read on the forward strand.
GCCACTGGCCACTACACACTGTTAATCCTAACTTAACTGCAATCCACCCCTCCAGACCAGACCCCAATCCACCAACATCACATGGTTCCATAGACAATCCATAACATTAAGATACATGAGACTTTTGGGGGACACCCCAGATCCTAACCACAACATGAACTAACTCTTTTGATTCATTGATCTTTTGTATTTTTAGTTTCAATTTTATTAGTCTCTGCTCTGATTCCTTTTTTTTTTTTTTTTTTGTCTGAGACAGTGTTGCTTGCTCCATAGTCCAGGCCAGTCCTGTACTCACTTTGTAGCCCAGTATGGCCTTGCAGTTTTGCAAAATCACAAACTATCAACATACGTTTCCTCTGCCATGTTTTCCTGCTTTTCGGCATGAAGCTTGCTGAAACCTGCAAGCAGTGCCCAAGTGACAGCCTGGACATTGGGCTGCTTTGAGATTTCTTCTACCAGATTATATAGCTCACCACCCTTAATTTCATTTTCAGACAAAGTATCTGGACAAGGGTAAAATGCCGACATGCTTTCTGCCACAGCATAGCGTGCATGGATTTTAAACCAACTGCCAATACAGTACTCCTCCTCATTTGAAATTTGTTGAGTCTGTCCTTTACAATCCACATTTCTATTAACAGTCTGGTCTTCTGAGTTCTGACCAGTGTCTCCCATCAAACTCTGCTCAGAGTCCTCCCGGGCTTCTCTAGCTGGAATCCTAAAATCTTTCCAAACTCCTTTTGCAAACCGGTTCCCAAGGCTTCCAAACCACATGGTCAGGTAAAGTCACAATAACAACTCCACTTCTCTGGTACCAATTTCTGTCTTACTTACTTTATCATTGCTGTGAAAAAATGTCCAACATCCATAATATAAGGGAGAAAAGATTTATTTTTTGTTTTTTAACATTTTTTCCCATTTTATTGATACGTGTAAGTGCAAACTTTAAGGTTTACATTGGTTTTGAAGGGAGGAAAGATTTATTGAGCTCATGGTTCCACAAGGTCTCTCACACACACAGTGCATTCATGGGACAGCTGGCAATGGTGGAGGTACATGTCAGAGACAAAGGCTAGACAGCTGCTCACCCCATTGCAGACAGAAACCAAGTGAAGAAACCAATTACATGTATGTATAATTTTTTGTGTGTGCATACCACAATGTCAAAGAATGAAATTGCAGATGAAGGAGCCAAGGTGTAAAATAACAGGTCTTTATTTACAAGCAAAGAACAAGAAAGGTAAACGTTCCCACTATCTGGGAGGGGATCCCGAGTGGGTTGCCATATATATGTAATTGTGACCTCTTCCTTGGATTGTTCCTTTCACCTGCACACAGTGTTCATCTTTGTCTCCTCTGATCTGTTTTAGCTTGAAATATACTGAGTCTGAGAACAGTACAGATACTACTGCTTGTTTCCAGGCTCCAGTAACATGCAGTATTAGTTTCCATCTTTTCCCCTTCCATCTATATACTTCTTTATGCTAAAGCCTGTCTCTTGCAGACAACAAATGGTTGAGTTTTGTTTTTTGATCCAATCTGCCATTCTGTGTCTTTTGATTGGTGAGTTAGGACCATTAGCATCCAGAGTAACTATTGTAAGATTTTTACTTAATCCTGTCATTGTCTTGTTTTCTTAGTGTTGGTTCTCTCCTTTTTTCTTTTTGTTACACTTTCCCTTTTGATGTTTCCTTTCCTATGAGATTTTTGGTGCTGCTCTTCTCTCTGTCTCTCTGTAAGATTTCTTCAAGTATTTTCTCAGATGTTGGACTATTGGTCTCAAATTACTTTAGGGTTTCTGTTGTAAAAAAATGTTTACTTTTCCTTCAATTTTGGGGGATAGTTTTGCTGAATACAAGAACATGGGTTAACACTTGCTTTCTTTTAAAGTTTGAAAGATAGCATTTCAGACTCTCCTGGCCTTCAAGATTTGTATTTAGAAGTTTGCAGTTATTCGGGTGGGTTTGCCTTCGTAGAACAATGTTTGTCTCTTACCGCATTTAATATTCTCTTTTTGTGTTGAATTTCTGAGGTTTTGACTGTGATGTGTGTGGTTCTTTTCTGGTCAAGATTATTTGTTTCATAAGCTTCTTTTTTCTGTGTCTGGTTTATTGTCTTTTTTCCCCCCATTTTATCTATATGTATAAGTGCAAAATTTAAGGTTTACACTGGTTTTGGGCATTTTGTGCGCATACAGATTTAGTCAAGGTAACAATACCTTCCCCGCTTTTCCAGAAGCTTCTTGTACCTGAATATTACTTTCTTTTCCTAGATTTGGGAAATTTTCTGCCATGACTTCAGTGAATAAATCCTTTATACCTTTTGTGCTGTCTTCCACTTTTTCTCTCACATCCATAATTTTCAGGTTGGTTCTCTTTGAGTCATCCAGCACTTGTATCCAGCTGGTTTGCTTACTTCTTGTTTTGATGTGACGCCTGACTGCAGCATTTAATTCATCAACCTTGTCTTCAAAGTCTGTAATTCTGTCATAATGTTCAAGCCAGCTTCTTGTACTTTCAAATAAATTCTTTGTATCCTAAATGCCAGGTAAACTTCTTTTTAGATCTTCCATTTCTCTGAAGAACTGTTTCTTCATATCCTGTATTGCCTTATTTACCTCTGCCGGCTATTTTTTTTTTCTTTTCTTATTTTTTGAGACAGGGTCTTACTCCGTAGCCCAGGCTGGTCCTGAACTTGCTAGTGTAGCCTAGGCTCGCAATGAACTCAGAACTATCCATCTGCCTTAGCCTCAAGGTGTGTGCAGGTGTGATTACAGGTGTGTGCCACCACGCCTAGCTTTTCTGTGGTGCTGGGGAATTGAACTCAGGGCCTTGCGCTTGCAAGACAAGTGCTTTAACTACTGTGCCATTCTTCCAGCCCCTCTGTCAGCTTTTTATTTGTGTCTTCTACAAACTCAGCTAATTTTATATTCATTAGGACCATTATTTGTTTACAAAATTCCTCTCTAAGCTCACTAATCACTACTTGTACTTGTTTAAGTATGTCTTGCTTGGACTGTGCACATAAACCAACCAGTCCACTTGGTTTTTTACTTCTTTTCCCATAAGCTTCACTATTTCAAGGCCCACGACATTACCTTCTGAGGAGTCAGGTGTTTCTGCTTGTATTCTATTGTTTTGTTTTATCATGATTCTGCTATTGAGAGAGTTCACTTTCGTGGCCTACCCAAGCTGTTTCCCCTTCTATGAGGATGTGTCAGGGAAGCTGAAATCCCATTGATTTCAGTGATGGGAGTAGCCAGAGAGGGAAACCTAACAGTTCAATGGCCTCCAAAGTATCCTGTCCACAAGCAGCCTCTCAGCAAAGCTGTCCTGTCTGTTCTGACTTCCCTCCCCTCAAGGTCAGGCTTTCCACATTCGGAAGCCTGCTTGCCCCATGGTTTGAACTGTTCAGGAAGTCAGCAGCTTGTCTCCCCTCTCTGCAACTTCTCTTGTGTTCATTTCTCCCAAGGCATTAGGTAAGAGTGTCCCGAATGTCCTTGGTATGTGGCCTGTCTGTGTATTCTTTTACCCAAAACAGTTGAGACTCAGGGTCTTTTCAAAATGGATCCTGCCTCCCCACCCCCAAAAGCCTCCTACCTATGTCACTTCCTAGTATGGCTGCTGAGAGCTGCTCCTCTGAATCTAATCTACTGAGCTGCAGGAAGGCTTTTTCAAGGGGAAGCTCACAGTGGGTTTGTATTTTGCATTATCCACAGGCTCATTTCTGGGGACCAGTGCGTCTAGGTGCTGTCAGCTCCCACAGCTCTTTGGTTCTGGCTTACCTCTATTTGCAGCTGCCACTGCTCTCTGCTGTTTACAGCCCTTTCCAGACTGCCTGGGTCAGCTTTCTGGGTTGGTAGATTCTTAGTCTCTGACCTGTCTTCAGGATTTCCATCCTTACTGTGGCCACCTTTCAATTCTCAAAGCTAAGTTGAACATTTTTAGCTCTATCTCAATATTTTTGGATGAGCTTCCATGGAGTCATAAAGGAGCCACCATCTTGTCTGGAACTCCCCCACCTTTTTATTTTGTAATTGCATTGATGTGAAATGTTTCATTTCTTTCTTTTGGTGAGTTTGGCTAGGGGCTTATCAATATTATTTATCCTTCTGAAGAGCCAAAATATTTGATTCAATGATCTTTTGAGGCTTTTTAGCTTCAATTTCACTGATCTCTGCTCTGGTCCTTATAATTTCTTTTCTTCTGCTGCTTTTGTATTTGCATTGCTCTTGTTTCTCTGGGAATTTGAGATGTATCATTAGATTACTTATTTGATAGTACCCTGCTTTTTTGAGACAGAATCTCTCTCTGAAGTCCAGAATCTTCCTTAACTCACTATGCACCCCTGGCTGGCCTCAGACACACAGCAATCCTCCTGCTTTAGCCTCCCGAGTATTGTTATTTCAGAAGTGTGCTACTCTGGGCTTTTTTTTCATATATGCATTCATAGCTGTAAGTTTCCTTCTTGGTACAGCTTTCATTGTGTCCCATAGTTCCTGGTATGATGTGCTTCCATTGTCATTTGACTGTAGGAAGTTTTTGATTTCTTCCCTGGTTTCTTTTCTGATCCACCTCTTGTTCAATAATGTATCATTGAATTTCCATGTATTTGTATAATTTATGTAGTTTGCTGTTGATTTCTAGTTTAATTCTGCTATGACTGCAGAGCATGCAGCAAATTATTTAAAATCTTTTACATTTACTTAAGTTTATCTTATGACTGAGGATATGGTCTGCTTTGGAAAAAGTCCCATGTGCTGCTGAGAAAAAAAGTGTATTCTGTTGATTTTGTATAGAATACTTTGTATACTGTTTGTTCCATGGTGTGATTTAGCTCCAGTGTTTCTGGATTGTTTGTCTGGTTGACCTGTCTATTTATGATACTGGTGTATTGAAGTCTCCTAGTATTGTAATGGGATCTATTTGACCATTCATGTCCAGCAGTTTCTGTTTTGTGTGATTGGATGTGTGACCACTGATTCCGTATACGCTTATAATTAAGAGCTCTTCCTCTTTGGTTGCTCCTTTTACCAGTATCTAGTGTCCATCTTTGTTTCTTCTGATCTGTCTTGCTTTGAAATCTGCTATGTCTGAGAATAGTACAGCTACTCCTGCTTGTTTTCAGGCTCCAGTGGAGGATTAATTTTCCTCACATTACCTTCAGCCTGTGATTCTTTGTGAGTGAAGTGTGTCTCTTGCAAGCAATAATTGCTTGGGTTTTGTTTTTTGACCCAATCGGCCCATATGTGTCTTTTGATTGATGAGTGAAGACCATTAGCATTGAAGTTATTATTGTAAGATATTTGGTGAATCCTGTCATTGTCTTCATTCATTCATTTATATATTTATCATAAAACAGAGTCTCACCCTGTAGCCCAGCTTGGTCCTGAACTCACTACACAGTATACCCGAGGCTAGCCTCTAGCCCTCAGCAGCACTCCTATATCATTCTCCTGAGTGCTGGAATTACAGGTGTGTGCCACAACACCTAGTTTATGTGATGCTGAGGGAATCAGCTTCAGAGCCTTGCACTTTCTAGGCAATAGCTCTAACTGCTGAGCTATGCCCCAAGTCCCTTGTGCTGTTTTTTAGGTGTCAGTTTTCTGTTTTTTTTTTCTTTTTGTTAGTCTTTCCCTTTCAATATTTCCTTTCCTCTGAGTTTTTTGGTGTTGCTCTTGTGTCTGTATCTGTCTAGCATTCTCCCTAGTATTTTTCCACATGCTGGTCTAGTGGTAATAAATTTCTTCAGCGTTTCTTTGTGATAAAAGTGACTTTTCTTCTCCTTCAATTTTCAGGGATGGGGCCGGGGGAATAGCGCAGTGGTTACAAAACTTGCTTAGCAACCACAAGGCAGCACATAAGCCAGGTGTACCTGGTCATGCCTGTAATCCTAGCACTTGGGAGACCGAGACAGGAGGATTGCTGTGAGCTCCAGGCAAGCCTGTTCAAATAGTAAGTTCAGGACCAGTGTGGACTGCAGAGTGAGACCTTGTATCAAAACTTTTTTTCAGGGATAATCTTGCTGGATACAACAACCTGGATTGACACTTTATGTTATTACTTGGAAGATTTTGTTCTAGACTCTCATGGCTTTTAATGTTTGCAAGGAGAAATCTATAGTTATTTGGATTGGCTTGCTTTGGTAGAATAATGTCATTTGTCTTACTGTTTTTAATATTCTCTCTTTTTGAATTTCTAAAATTTGTATTATTATGTGATGTGGCAAAGTTCCTTCCTGGACAAGGATATTTGATGTTCTATATGTCTCTTGTAACTGAATGTTAATTTCTTTTCCTAGATTCGGGAAATTTTCTGCCATGATTTCAGTGAACAAATTCTTTACATCTGTCGTGGCATCCTTTGCTCTTTCTCTCACACCTGTGATTCTGAGGTTGGTGCTCTTTGAGTCACCCAGCAGCTATTGAATCTGTCTATGTTGCTGTCTTGTTTTGAGATTGTCCCTGAATGAATCATTGAATTTATTAACCTCATCTTCACAATCTGATACTTTGTCCCCACAAGGTTTGAGCTGGCTTCCCTTGCTTTCAAATGAGTTTTTCATAATATCTTGATTTCTTTTCAGATTTTCTGCTTCTGTACCAAAGTGTTCTCTCGTATTTCGCATAGTTTTGCTTACCAGTCAACTTTTCATTTGTGTATTCTATAAACTCACTAATCTTTTTTCTTTTCCTTAGCATAGATTTGCTATACATAATAATAATAATCAGTTAAACTCAATAAAATTTTTATCTTTTAAGGCCACTTTTTGTGGGGCTGGGGCATAGCTCAGTTCTTAGAGTGCTTGCCTAGTAAGCACAAGGTCCTGGATTTGATTCCACAGAACCATATAACCTGGGCATGGTGATTTATGCCTGTAATCAAAGCACCTGGGAGGCTGAGGCAGGAGGATTGCTGTGAGATCTAGACCAGTTTGGAGTTCAGAACCAGCCTGCACTACGGACCAGCGCCCTGCCTCAAAAAAAATCATTATTTATTTAGTAAATTCCTCTTTAAGCTCACTAATCAATTCCTGCATTTATATATATCTCGTTCAAACTGCTCCTTTGCTTGGTCCACTTACTTTTTGGCTTTCTTTTCTATAACTTACACCATTTTGGGGCCCATGATATCAGCTTCTGTGGAGTCAGGCATTACTGCAGGTGTCCTATGGCCTTGTCCTCTCGTGATTCTATTGCTAAGGATTGTAGATCAATTAGGATAAAACAAAATAAAAAAAACTGTCTCTAGAAGAACAATGGAGATGAGTCAAAATTTTTTTTACTGTATTGAGTTATTTGGTCAAGTAGTCTCTTCCCTTGTCCTGCAGTGTTGGTGGCAACCAGCTATGTGGGAGGGAAGGATAGCAGTGAAGTGGCTAGCAGTGGTTCCTGCTCAGTCTTTGCTGTGTGTCAGTGGATGAGAAGTGCCCCCGCCTGACCCATGCTGGAATCCCAGAAGTGTGTCTTTCCAGAGGAAGCTGACTTTAATGGCCAAACTAAGCCGGTTCTCTTAATGTGTGTGAGGGTGTGCAGGGGGGTAGCCAAAAATCCTACTGAGTTCTGTGCTGGGAGCAGGCAACAAGAGGAGTTCAACAGTCAAATTACCCCCCAATACTCCCCCCCCCCATTTTATTGATATGTATAAGTGCAATACATAAAGTTTACATTGATCTTGAGTATCCTGGCAAAGTTGCAAATCCTTTCCTTCTCTTTTTTAGACCTTCCCACACCATCTCCCTCCCCTGTGGGTCCTATTATTCCCCACATTAAGTTCTATGAAACAATTGTGATCTAGGTTTCTCATATCAGAGACACCATTCGATCTTTCTTTTTCATACCCAGTCCCCTCAGCAAACTTTCCCCATCTGTTCTATCTTCTCTGATCTGCAGGTGGAGCTCTCCCCTCTCCACAAGCTGCTCTTGTTATAGCCTGATACATTCAGGTGGTCACTGGCCTGTGCTTTCTTCTCTGCGACTGTCTCTTGTGCCAGCTCCTTCCTAGGCACTGGTTAACTACATACCCAAAATCCTTTGTGTGTGACTCGTTTGCAGATTCTTTTACCCAAAACAGTTCAGATTCAGGCACTTTTCAAAATGAATCCTGCCTATGTCACTTTCTGCCATGGTGCTGCTGAGAACTGCTTCTCCTGAGCTGGTCAGCCAGCCAACCTTCACAGAGACCCTTTCAAGTGGGAAGCTCACAGTACATCTTCACTTTGCACTATCCAGAGGCTTCCTTCTCCAGGAGACCAATACTACCCCGCTTGGTCTTTATTCCTGTGGCTCCCAGCTCTCTGAGCTTACCTCACATCTGTGCTGCTTATAGCCTTCCTCAGAAGGCCGGGGGTGACTTCCAAGCTGATGAGTTCTTCAGCCTCTGGTGCTTCCTTGAGTTTTCCAACCTTGCCGTGGCCTCACTTCAATTGCTGGAGCTCTTCTCCCTCTCTAAGCTAGGTGGAGCACACAGTTTTCAAATTGTATCTCGACTTTTTGGATAAGGCTATGAAGAGCCATTGGGCAGGAATCTTGCTCAGCCACCATCTTGTCCAGTGTCCCTTAATTTTTTTTGAGACAAGGTCTTGGTCTGTAGTCCAGGCTGGTCTCTGAGCTCACTGGATAGACCAGACTGGCCACGAACTTGCAGCAATCTTCCTGCCTCAGCCTCACAAGTGCTAGGATTACAGACATGTACCACCACACCCAGCTTATGTGGTACTAGGGAATTGAGTTCAGGGTCTTGAGCTTGCTAGACAACACCTTTCATCATTGTTCTATTCCTCCAGCCCCAAGCAATCCACCCTCAATTTATTGATATGTATAAGTGCAATACATGAAGTTTACATTGATTTTGAGTATTTTGTGTATATATACATCATGGCAAAATTACAAATCCTTCCCCTCTCCCTTTTCAGCCCTCCCACTTCCTCCCCACCCCCTTCAGTTCCCATCATCCCTCACAATAAGTCCTATGAAATAATTGTGATCTAGGTTTCTTATATCAGGGAAAACATTCAGTATTTCACCTTCTGCTTCTGACTCACTTCACTAAGCATGAAGGTCTCAACTTACATCCATTTACCTACAAAAGCCTCCAACCTATCTGTCTTCAGAGATGTGTAGTATTCCATTGTGTATAAATACCAAAGTTTGTGTATCCATTGGTCTGTTGATGGGTATTTTGGTGACTTCCATATGTTAGCTATTGTTAGTTGTGCTGCTACGAACATGGGTATACATGTATCTCTGTTATATGTTGTTTTTTTAACTCTTTTGGGAAAATTCCCAGAAGAGGCATCACTTGATCAAAGGGGATATTTATTTCCAGTCTTTTGAGAGTCTTCCCTACTGCTTTCCATAGTGGTTGTACCAGGTGACATTCCCACTAGCAGTGCAGAAGGGATCCATTTTCCCCACTGCCTCTCCAGCACTGATTGCTGTTTGGTTCTTGATATATACGCCAGTCTCTCTGGAGTTAGATGGCATCTTAGTGATGTTTTGATTTGCATTCCTATTATGGCTAAGGATGTTGAACATCTTTTCACATATTTATTGGCCATTTGAACTTCTTCAGCTGAGAACTGACTATTTACTTCTTTAGCCCATTTTTCAATCAAATCGTTGATTTTTAATGGGTTTTCTTTTCTTTGGTTTCCTTTATATTGTGATTATGAGCCTCCTAGCCAAGGTATTGGTGGTGAATATTTTTGCCAGTCTGTCACTTCTCCTTTTACACTGTTGATAATTTCCTTTGCTGTGCAGAAACTTTTTAATTTGACACAATCCTATCTGTTAATTCTGGGGGCTATTTCCTTTGCTTTTGGTGTCTTATTAAGAAAGTCCTTGCCTACACCTATGTCTTTTAGATACTTGCCTAATTTGTCTCCTAGAAGTTCAGTAGTTCAGTTTTAATATCTAGGTCTTTGATCCACTTTGATTTGATTTTGGTGCATAGCAACAGGTATGTGTTTGTATTCATTCTTCAGCATGTGGATATCCAATTTTCCCAGCACCATTTTTTGAAGAGGCTATCGTTTTTCCAGTGTATGCTTTTGGCTCCTTTATTGGAGATTAAGTAGCTGACGGTATTTGAGTTTTTCTCTGCATCCTCAATTCTGTTCCACTGGTCTATCTGTCTGTTTTTGTGCCAGTACCATATAGTTTTTTAAAACTATTGCTTTATAGTACTACTTGATGTCTGATATTGTAATGTCTCCTGCCTTAATATTCTTACTGAAGATTGCTTTGGCTATTCTAGGTCTGCTTTGGTTCCATATGAATTTGAGAATTATTTTTTTAAATTCTATGAAAAAATTGTTGGTATTTTGATAGGAATTTCATTGAATTGGTATATCAGTTTTGGCAGTAAAGTCATTTTGACTATATGTTTCTGCCTATCCAAGAACAGGTGATGTCTTTCCATTTTCTGATGTCGTCTACAACTTCTTTCTTCAGTGCAATGTAGTTTTCTTTATACAGGACCTTTACTTCCTTGGTTCAGGTATTTAATGTTTTGCTGGGCAATTGAGAATGGGATTATTCTTCTGAACTCTTCCTCAGTAAGTTCATTGTTGGTGTAGAGAAAACTTATTGATGTTTTAGTATTGCTTTTGTAGCTTGTGATTGGGCTGAATTTGTTTATTATTTCTAAGAGTTTCATAGTGGAAGTTTTGAGGCCTTCTATGTAGATAATCATATCATCTACAAATAAGGATAGTTTGACTTCTTCCTTTCCAAAACATATTTCCTTTATTAATTTTTTGCCTGATTGCTATGGTGTTTCAAGGACTATACTGAATAAGAGTGGTGAGAATTGGCAACCTTATTGTGTTCCTGATTTAAGGGGAAATGCTTTCAATTTTTCTCAATTTACTATGATATTTGCAGTAGGTTTAGCATATATGGCAACTATGAGTTTGAGATAAGGCCCTTCTATACTTATTTTTCTCAGAGTTTTTATCAAGAAAGAGTGTTGACTTTTATCAAAGGCTTTTTCTGCATCAATTGAAATGATCATGTGGTTTTTGTTGTGATTTTTGTTGATATGGTGTATTACATTGATTTACATATGTTGAACGATCCTTGCATCCCAGGAATGAAGCCCACTTGATCATGGTGAATATGATCTTTCTGATTACTTGTTGGATTCTATTTGCCAGAATCTTATTAATCATTTTTTCATCTATATTCATTAAGGATATTGATCTATAATTTTCTTTCCTGGTTAAGTCTTGGTCTGGTTTTGGGACTAAGGTAATGCTAGCTTCCAGAAATGAGTTAGGTAGTATTTCTTCTCTTTCAACATCATGAAACAGTTTGAGAAGAATTGGAGTTAGTCTTTCCCAGAAGTACTGAAAAAATTCTGCTGTGAATTGATCTGGTCCCAGGCTTTTATTTGTAGGTAGAGCTTTTATTACTGCTTCAATTTCTGTGTGTGTAATGAGGTTATTCAAGATTTTTATGTCTTCTTCATTCAATTTTAGTGTTTTCTATGTGTCTAGGAAGTCATTCATTTTGTCCCAATTCTCTAACTTGTTAGGTGCTCAAAATAATTTCTCATAATATTCTGAATTTCTGCAGTCTGTTGTAATTTCACCCTTTTCATTTCTAAGTTCATTAATCTGTGCTTTTTCTTTCTTTCTTTTGGTAAGTTTAGCTAGAGGTTTGTCAATCTTGTTTATTCTTTCAAAGAACCAGCATTTCGACTCATTAATCTTTTTTATTATCTTAATTTCAATTTCATTAATTTCAGATCTGATCTTTGTAATTTATTTTCTTGTACTGCTTTTTGGTTTATGTTGTTCTTGTTTCTCTAAAGTGCATCATTTACACATCTGTGACTGTCCTGTTCTTTTCCCCCCACATTTTATTGATATGTATATGTGCAAAATTCAAAGTTTACAATTAAGTTGAGCATTTTGTGCACATACGTATCTTGTCAAGGTTACAAGGGTTTTCTCACTCTCCTTTTGTCCTTCCCCCCACCCACCCCTCCCTCCTCCCCCCCCCACCCTACTCCCTTCTTTCACTTTGTCTTTTGTCTTAAGTTCCATAGGAGTTGTGATCTGGGTCTGTATACCCATGTCCTGTTCTTTTCATATGTGCATTTATGGCTATGAATTTCCCTCTAAGTGTTGCTTTCATTGTGTCCCATAGATTCTGATATGACGTACTTCCATCATCATTTAACTCTATGAAATTTTTGATTTCTTCTCTGATTTCTTCTGTAATCCATTGTTTGGTCAGTAGTAAGTTGTTCAGTCTCCATGTATTTTTGTATTTTCTTCTGTTTCTTTTGCTGTTAGGTTCAAGTTTTATTCCACTACGATCTGAAAATATACAAGAAATTATTTCTATTCCTTTGTATTTATTTAAACATGACTTATGACCTAAAATATGATGTATTTTAGAAAATGTTCCATATGTTGCAGAGAAGAACCTGTATTCTGTTGATGTTGCTTGGAAAACTGTTTTGTTTTGTTTTTGAGACAGAGTCTCACTCTGTGGTCCAGGCTGGTCCTGAACTCACTATGGAACTTAGGCTGATCTTAGACTCACCACAATCCTCATGTCTTGGTCTCCAAGTGCTGGGATTATAGGCGTGTGCCACCATGCCCAGCTTATGTGGTGCTGGGGAAATCAAACTCAAGTACATAGTGCTTGGCTTAGTGCTTGCTAGGCAAGCACTTGTAACTGCTGGGCTCTTCCTCCAGCCCCTGGATGGAAAACATTGTAAATATGTTAGGTCCAAGTTTTCTATAGTGACATTTAACTCTTGTATATCTTTATGGATTTTCTGTCTAGTTGATCTATCTATGACAGTGGAGTATAAAGTCCCCTACTTTAAATGTATTGGGTCCTATATGACCTTTCAGATCTAATAATTTTTGGTTTACATAATTGGGTGCTTCAGAGTTGGGAGCATAGATATTGATTATTGTGATTTCTTCCTATTCTATTATTCCCTTAACCATAGTGACCATCTTTGTCTCTTTTAATCTGTTCTGTTTTGAAATCTGATAAGTCTGAATCTAATATAGCTACACCTGCTTGTTTCCTGGGCCCTGTTGCATGAAATATTGAATTCCATCCTTCATTTTCAGTCTATGAGTTTCCTTGTGAGTAAAGTATGTCTCTTACAAGCAGCAAATCGTGAGTTTTTGTTTTTTCATCCAGTCTATGTCTTTTAGTAGGTGAGTTGAGGCCCTTCATGTTCAGAGTAATTATTGAGGTATGTTTGGTATGTCCTGCCATCATTATAGTTTTTCGGCATTATTTACTAGACTTACTCTCTTATCAGCTCATTCTCCTATATATGGTATCTCTTCTTTTCTGGGGTCATTGGTGTCACTGTCCTCCCTTTCACTTTCTAAGTTTCCTTTAAGTATTCTCTGCAGTGCTGGCTTAGTGGCTGCAAATCTCTTTAGGCTTTCTATAACATGGAAAGTTTTAATGTCTCCCTCTAATTTAAAAGATAACTTTGCTGGATATAGCAGTCTTGGTTGATATTTATGTTCTCTTAGTGCTTGGATGACATTGCTCCATGATCTCCTGGCTTTTAAAGTCTGGGTTGAGAAACTGCAGTTATCTTGATGGGCTTGTCTTTATAAATCACCCTCTGTTTTTCTCTAATAGCTTTTCATATTTTCTCTTTGTGCTGGGTCTCTAGTATTTCAATTCAGATGTGTCGTGATGAGATTCTCTTCTTATCAAAGTTGTTTGGTGTTCTATATGCCTGCAGTAGTTCATTGTTCATTTCTTTCCTTAGATTTGGGAAATTTTCCTCCATAATTTCATGGAACATGGCTTTTAAGCTTTTTGTTTTGTCCTCAATTTTCTCCTGCCCTCCCATAATTCTGAGGTTTTTTTCTCTTTAAATCATCCATCAGCTGTTGTAACCATTCTTTCTTCCTTTTTTGTTTTGCATTTTTTACTGCCTGTATGTTTCAGCTCAGCCATTTTATCTTCTAGTTCTGATATTCTATTCTCAAAATGTTCAAACTGGTTACTTAATTTTTTCCTGTGTGTTTTTCACATCCTGAATGTCAGCTTTCAATATTTTTGTATCTCTGCTGAATTTTTCTCTAATTCATTGTATTGCCTTCATTATCTTCTGGTTTGTATATTCTTGGTTTTCCTCTAATTTCTTGTCAATATTTGCTGGTAGTATAGCTATGTCCCAGTGTAGCTCTTTCATTTCCTGTTTCAATTCTAAGTATTTCTGGGTCCAGAGATTATCATCTTTTTTGCTTTTTTCATCTTTGGGTTCTGCTATTTCAAGATCCCTTATATCATTTTCTGAGGTGTTAAGTCTTTCTGTAGGAGACTTACTACCACGTTTCCTCATGGTTCTATTACAGTGAGTTGAGTCTCTGGTATTGTTGATAGGCTCTGTTTCCTTTCCTGAAATTCTTGAATTAGACTCTTTCTGTTTTAGGTATTACCTTGACAAAGTATTACTTAATGTAACTTAAATATGAAGGTCATTAACAATGTTTGCATCTGTAATTTGAGTAAAGGTTTAACCATTACAATACTATCTAATATTAACAACTAATGAGCATGGTCTAGTAACATTGTATATATTCTCCTCACAACAGTAATGGATGCAATATATATTCACTATACGTCTAATTGAACGTAGAGTTGACTTACTGAATTGCACTATTGATATTGATAGTACGACGCAGACCTTAAATTAATAAGGTTCTATAATATTTTAGATCTAGATCCACCCACTATGCTACTTCTATTTATTTTAGCTACCTACTAGTTATATATTTATACTAACCCAGTATTAATATATACACCCAGTTCCCACTTTGCATAATAATTACCATCGAAACTACTCAAGGTCATTTCTATGTACCATTGTGATGACCTATAAAAGGAATTTGTTCCCGCTGCCACTATCTTATTGGTAGAAATACATACACAGAACTGTGTTACTGATCTGTTTCTAGCCAAATAGTGTACAGATGATATGTCTCTATATGGATGAGATTTATTGATACTTATCAGTTCAAATACTAGAAGAGGTAGAGCAGGGATGGGGCAGACTCGGATTATGAGTTAATTTTAGGTGGGACTTGGAGAGTAGATAAGTGTTTGTATGATAGAGAAAAGCCTGGAGATAGTCCTACCCCAGTGCAGAGTTGACAAAGAGAGAAAAGCCCTGTGAGTAATAGCACTGAGACTTAGGGGAGTGGCGGGGTGGAGGAGAGGAAGGGACAGAAGAAAAACACAAAGAGAAGGGGAAAATATAAAGGTGTACCTAATGTCTGGAATTTATTCAGGGTCTTGAAAGAAATAAAAGGACTATGATATACAGCCAGGGGGAAAAGAGGAGGAGAAAGAACAGGAGAAGAAAAGAGATAATATAGGATGAAAATGAAATCCAATAGACAAATGGAAAGTCAAAGAACAAATTGATCGACTAGCAGCACACAATCTTATGACCTAAAACTATGAAGCAAACTAGCTAAGCAAAAATAAAGAGAAAAAAAAAAAAGACTAATAGGAAAAAAATAAAACAGTTACTCCCCTGTGAGTTTATGTGGAGCTGGTTTCAGAAGCTGCTGCCTGGTGGAATCACCACACTGTTCACCGTTCTCGTCCTGGGGGGGTGGGGGGGGGGTCCTCTCCTTCTCTCCCTTTTGATGCTCCTCTGCAGTCAGGGTGGTGTGGGGCACAGTTGGGATGTGCCCCTCTCCCACTCCTGCTGGGTCCTTGCCGGGCTAGACACATTCTTCTTGCAGTCCTGCCATCCCAGCAGGACACAGTTGGGGGTGCGCTGCTTCAGGAACTCCCCCCAAGCATGTTTCAATGAAGACATGTACTTCTAACGTCACTCAAACATTTCCCAGGTCAGTTATTGAATTGGGAGAGCTCACCAGTTCGCAAAAGTTAAACCACATGCCAATCCTGGTGACACAGGCCTATCCTATCCCTCTGGGAGGGTGAGGCAGGAGGATTCCAAGTTCATGCCCAGCCTAGGCAACTCAGCAAATTAGTGAGACCTTGTCTCAAAATCAAAATTTTAAAAAATGGGCCGAAAGTAGCACTCAGTGAGGGCTCTAGTCTAGCCTCAGTCTCCTCTACCAAAATAGATAAATAAATAAATAAAAAGCAAACTCCAGAATGAATCACAAAGCCAGCTTATTCCTGTTACTGTCATGTAATCACTGTCTAACAAGGGGGTGAAACTTCTTATCATTTATTTATCTATCATCTGTCTGTTTATATATTATTGTACTTGTGATTGAGCTTAGAGCCTTCACGCTGAGCTACACCCCCAGCTCATTATTTAGGTTAGATTTTGAGACAGGGTTTCACAAAGTTACTAAGGTGTCCAAGCTGGGCTTGAACTTGTGATCCTCCTGTCTTGGCCTCCCAGAGAGCTGGAATTATAGACCTGTGCCACTAGGCCTGGCTAAATCATAGTTTTTTTGGGCTGTTGTTCTTATTAATAATGACATTCGACATTTTCTCTCTCTCTCTCTCTCTCTCTCTCTCTCTCTTTGCTTTCTAGTGTTGGGGCTAGAACCTAGGGCCTCACACATGTTACATAGGCACTCTACAGTTTATTATTGAGGTGCATCCCTAACCCCCTTTGCTTTTCATGGGACTTCTATGTTAAATCCTTTTGAAAAGTCACAAGTAGGCATCTTCTAAATTATCTTTGTATCAGTGCAGGCTTTCAGGTTACATCTTTGATCATTTACAATGCATCCATACTGAGGTCCCTATGTTAGGACCACAGGAGGAGCATAGCCTCTGCCCTCTGCTTCCATTGCCGCTGAAGACACAGAGGACATAAATTTGGGGATCTGGGGGGCCAATGGAAAGACTGAATTCTTAGAGCTGGTAAGTTTAGTGTGGACTGGAGCAAATCAGACAGTCTTTTAAAAAGCAATGGCAATTGAAAGCCCTCTGGCGTGCT
Organism: Ctenodactylus gundi; assembly: GCA_004027205.1. Taxonomy (NCBI): domain Eukaryota; kingdom Metazoa; phylum Chordata; class Mammalia; order Rodentia; family Ctenodactylidae; genus Ctenodactylus; species Ctenodactylus gundi. The sequence goes on from PVKB01001566.1 coordinate 312,701, forward strand.
TAGGAGAGTGAGACGCCCATCGGCCACCACCTTGGCATTAAATTGAGTAGGCTAAGAAGGTCAAGGACAAAATATGGAAAACAAACAGGTCACTGTAGCCTCAAGAGGGAGAAAACAGCCCGCCCTGGTGGTGCAGGCCTGTAATCACAGCTCTCTTGGAGGCTGGGACAGGAGGTTGCAAGTTTGAGTCTGGCCTGGGCAACTATCAATTTAATGAGATCTTGTCCCAAAATCAATAATAAAAATGGATTCGGGATGTAGCGCGGTACAAAAGTACTGGACTTGAGTGCCAGTACCACACACATACACACACACACACACACACACACACATACACACACACACACACACACACACACACACACACGAGGCAGGGGAAGGGGGAGAAAACAAGCCAGGCACGGTGGTGAAGACATACAGTCCCAGCATTCTGGGAATATAAGGCAGGAGGATGGCAAATTTGAACTGTGCTGAGCTTGGAGTACTTAATAAGATTGTGTCTCTCCAGAAAGAATGGCCTACATCAACAAGTCAAATAGTCATCAGTGCTGGCGAGGCTGTGGGGAGAAAGAACCCTCCTGCGCTGCTGGTGGGAATGTAAATTCGCACAACCACTCTGGAAAGCATAATCGAGATCTCTCAAAAGACTAAAAATAAATATCCCCTTCACTAGAAATATGGGGTCTCACTAAGTTACTAAGTTGCCAGAGTGGGGCTCAAACTTGAAATCCTCCTGCCTCAACCTGCCAGAGTTCTGGGATTAAAAGCATACACTACCATGGCCAACATGCTTTACTGATTTTTGTAGCCCAGAGATTGAGTAATATACTTTACGTATGGCTACTCAAGAAATAACTGACCAACCAAATGGCTTTAGACTTGTCTGTATTGTGTGGGTTTTCAAAGAAAGGCAAAACCACTCAGGCAGAAACACTCCCTGGAGTAGGGGAAAGAGAACCTTTCCAATGAGGAATGTGTTTACAAAATTCTTCCAGTAACCATGTACTTTGCAGCTAGTTGGAAATATGAAATACAGGCAAGAGGGCATCTCTCAGCATTTTCTAGAACAAAATAGTTTGTACTCAATCTCCTACATTTTCCTGCAAAAGAGAGATCAGATGTCTCCTCAATAAGACTCTATCCTATATCCTCAACACCTTCAAACTGACATTCAAACTCTTCAAGCTGGTTTATATTGGTCAGGGTCAATCAGAAAAATAGAACCAGTAAAAGATGCACATTAAGGGATTTATTGTGCTGAGCCTAGTGGTGTGGGCCTATAATCCTAGCACTCTGGGAGGCTGAGGCAGAAGGATAGCAAGTCAGAGCCCAGCCATGTAATGAGCCCATCTCTAAATTAAAAATAAAAATGGGTGGGGGGTGTAGCTCAGTGTGAAGATCCTGGGCTCAGTCTCCAGGATCACACGAATAAAGGGAGATTTATTGTAAGGAATTGGCTTTTGACATTGTGGCAGGAGATGGGAGGCTCTTGAGAGGATCTAGCTAAACTAGCCTGAATGAAACCATCAGAAGGGACGACTGATGGTGCAACCTGGAGGCAGAGTTTTTTGTCTTTTTTTTTTCCAGTGTTAGGGATAGAATGTAGGGCTGTGCTACATCTTTAGCCCATTTTTATTTTTTTCATATTGAGAAAGATCTTGCTAAATTGTCCAGGCTGGACTCAAACTTGCAATCCCTCTGCCTCAGCTTCTTAGAGTGCTGGGATTTCAGGTGTACACCAAAGTGTCCCGCTTAGTTCTGCTCTTGAGGCCTTTCCACTGATCGAATCAGGTCCACCCAGATTAAGTAAGAAAACCTGTCTTTTTATGTGGCACTGGGGACCAAGTCCAACAACTTTAATATTGAGTTAATCCCCAGTCCATCTTTATTTTTGATTTTGAGAGAGTGTCTTTGTAGGTCACTAAATTTCCCAGGCTGGGCTTCAACTTGAGACCTCCTGTCTCACTCCTCTAGGGAAAGTCTCTTTTATTTGAAGTCAACCCATCATGCACATTAATCATTGCTATCGACTACCTCCATGAAAAATACGAAGTCGATTTCCAAAGCAACACCTAGATCTGCAGCAGATCACAGAGGTACAGACCTTTAGTTCTGAGAGATTAAGACAAAAAGATTGCCAGTTCCAGTCCAGCCTGGGCAACTTAGCAACTTAGAAAGACTATGTCTTTAAAAATAAAAAGAATAGGGGCCAGAGGACCTGGAGTCACACTTATATCAATGGCTAGAGTGCTTGCCTAGCATGCACAAGGCCCTGGGTTCGATCCCCCAGCACCACATAAAATTAGTCAGACTGTTGGACAAGATGGCAGTCGAGTAGGCACCTGCTCAAAAGCTCTTCACTGACTTGTCCAAAAAGTTGAGATAACAGTTAAAAACTACCTGCTCAATTTATCTTGGAGAGGAAGGAGAGATCCAAGAATTGAAAGAAGGCCTTAGGAAGGCAGAAATGTCTAAGATATGTCAGAGGTGGAAGATCACACCAGCTAGGAAAGCCACCCTAGTCCCTCTGGAAAGGGCTGTGAGCAGCCAACAGCTACTGGCCAGAGTAAACCTGGAGCCAGGAGCTAGGCGAATTAACAGCCAGCAGTCTCAGACTCCAGATACAAGCCTACAGGTAGTTCAAACTAAAAATACTCTGGGACCTTCCCCTTGAAAGGGCCCCACAGTAGCTTAGCAAACCAACTCCAGAGAAGCAGCCCTTGACAGCCATACTAGAAAGTGATATAAGCAGTTGTCCCATCTGTTTAGGACCCCACACCAGGGATTCTGAGACATTCTTACCCAGATCCTGAAGAAACCAGCTCAAGGCAGTTGTGGAGAGGGAAGAAAGGCTGCCAGCTTCCAGATGACATGGACCATAGAGAGAGAAGGCTATAGAAGGGGAAAAGACCTGCCTTTGAGTGAAGGAAGCCAGGACAGGGGGAGAACTTAGCTGCATGTTGGAGGCCATTGGAGTATTAGGTTCCCCCTACTGCTTACTCCCAGCACAGAACTCAGTGGGATTTCAGATCCCCACACCATACACACTCTCATACATGTTTAAAGAAACCTCTTGGCTAGGCCATAAGAGTGAAGTCCCTCATCAATAGAATCACATAAAAACAGGATTATGGAATACATGCAGAAATGCCTCACTCCCCAGAAGCTAAAGTTATGAGCCCTGAAACAGTGGAACTTATAGGAAAGAAAGTTAAAAAATAAAAAAGTGGACCAGTTGTTTTATGTGGGCAGTTTAAGCGAGACATGTTTAAACAAATGCAAGTAATGATTAACAAATGTAAAGAAGCATTTCCTAGGCAAATAACAGTCCTAATGAACACAAAGTTTAATGGGTATATGGAATATACAAATTAAAAACTGGCTGAGATAAATAAGGGAAAGCAAGATCTGAAGGAACAGTTTGGTAGAGAGGTAGAAAATCTGAAAGGAAATCCACTTGAAATTCAGAACATGAAAAATTCATTTCAGAGAAGGAGAAGTCAGCTCCAAACACTGTGAGGACAGAATTTCAGACTGTGAAGACAAGGACAATGAAATAAATGCTACTATCAGGCATGACCAAAACAAGAAGTGAGCAAGGTAGCTGGATACAACAATGGTTGGATGACTCAAAGAACCAACATCAAAATTATGGATGTATAGAAAGGTCAGAAGTCAGCACAAAAGTTATAGAAGATATATTGACTGAAACCATGGAAGAAAATTTCCTGAGTCTAGAAAAATAAATTAATATTCACATAAAGAAGCTTATTTTTCCCCATTTTTGTTGTGTATATATGCAGTACATGATGATTACATTAAGCTTGAGGATTTTGTGCACATACACATTGTGTCAACTTCACATTCCATTCACCTCCTCTTGCCCCCACCCTCATCCTCTTTGATTCCCAACATCTTGCCTAGCTGGCTCTATTATTGATTTGTATTCTGGGTTTCTCATATTAGAGAAACCATGCAATATTTAACTTTCTGACTCTAACTTACTTCATTAAGCATAGTGGCCTTAAGTTGTATCCACTGACCTACAAATGATTCAAATCTATCTGTCTTTATGGAAGAGTAGTACTTCATTGAGTACATATACCACATTTTTGTGTCCATTGGTCTATTGATAAATATGTCAGCTTCTTTCACAACTTAGCTATTGTTAGTTGTGTGGCTATAAACATGGGTATACGTGTCTCTCTGTTATAGCTTTTAACTCTTTTAGAAAGATACCAAGAAGCGGTATCACTGGGTCAAATGGAATACCTGTTTTCAATTGTTTGCAGAGTCACCATACTGCTTTCCATAGCGGTTGTACCACTTTACAGTCCCACCAGCAATATAAAAGGATTCTTTCCCCCCCCCCACAACCTCACCAGCATCTGTTGCTATTTGAGTCCTTGACATATGCTAATCTTGCTGGGGTAAAAGGACATCTCAATATTATTTTGATTTGCATTTCTCTTAATAGCTAAGGATGTTGAACTTTTTTCATGTATTTTCTGGCCATTTGTACTTCTTCTGAGAACTGTCTATTCATTTCAATTGCCCATTTTTAATTTGGGTCTTTGATTTTGAGGGGTCTATTTTTCTTGAATTCTTTGTATATTCTAATTATTAGCCTCTTATCAGAGGAGTGGGTGGTAAAAATTTTCCCTCTCTTTCTGTTCTCTCTTCACTCTGCTGTTTCCTTTGCTGCAGAGAAGCTTTTTAATTTGATGTAATCCCTTTTGCTCATTCTGGGAGTGATTTCTTTTGCATCAGATGTCCTACTGAGAAAGGCTTTGCCCACATCTACATCTTAAAGAGTTTCACCCATTTTTTTCAGTGTTTCCATTTTAATATCTAGGTCTTTGATCCACTTTGATTTGATTTGAGTACATGGTGCTAGGTTTGTATCTAGATTCACTCTTCTGCATGTGGATAACCAATCCTCCCGGCACCATTGATTGAAGAGGCTATCCTTCCTCCAGTGTATGTTTTTAGCTCCTTTGTTAAAGTTCAGGTGGCTAATGGTGTTTAAGGTTTTCTCTGCATTCTCTATTGTGTTCAAAAGGCCAAGCTATCTGTTTCTATGCCAATATCATTAAGTTTTTATCTTTATTGCCTTGTAGTATATTTTGATATCTGGAATGTCAAAGCCACCTGCTTTTTTCTCGTTGCTCAGGATTGCCTTGGTTCAAGAAACTTATAGAACATCAAATAACCTTTACCAGAAAATAATCATTCCAGAACACATCATACTCAAAAGCTCAGAAATTCAACACAAAGGAAGAATATTAAAAGTAATAAGAGAAAAACAGACATTATCTTACCGAGACAAGCCCACTGAATCACTGCAGATTTCTGAATGCAAACCATAAATACCAAGAGAGTCTGGAGTGAAATCTTTCAAGCTTTAAAGAAAGCAAGTTTCAACCAAAGTTGTTGGATCTAGCAAAATTGTTCCTGAAAATTGAAGGATAAGTAAACAAAATTACAACAAAAAAAATCCTAAAGAAATAGGTGACCACTAGGCCAGCATTGCAGAAAATACTTGAAAGAATCTTCAAGAGAGACAGAGCAGAGAGAAGCACCAGAGTATTCAGGGGAAAGGAAACATCAAAAGGGAAACTGTGGTGAAACGAACAACTAATACCAGAAAAACAGGGATAATGGCAGGATTTAGTAAAAATCTTATAATAGTTACTCTCAATGCTAATGGTTCTAACTCACCAATCAAAAGACAGAATAGCAGATTAGACTAAAAAAAAAAATCCAAACATTTGTTGTCTGGAAGAGACAGGCTTCACCCACGAAGCAGCACACAGGGAGAAGGCAAAAGGATAGAAACTAATACTACATGGTACTAGAGCCTGAAAACAGCAGTAGTAGCTGTATTATTCTCAGACACTGCATATTTCAAACCAAAACAGATCATAAGAACAAAAATGGACCCTATATACAGGTAAAAGGATCAATCCAACAAAAATATTCCACAATTATAAACATATGCACCCAATGGTCGCACACCCAATTACTTAAAACAGAAACTACTGGACATGAAACGTCAAATTGACCTCATACAATTACACTAGGGTACTTCAATACCCTACATTTACAGATAGACAGGTCAACTAGACAAAAGAAAATCAACAAAGAAACATCAGAGCTAAATCACACAATGGAACAAATGAACTTAACAGATATCCACAGAATATTCTATCCAACACCAACAGAATACACATTTTTTTTTTGCAGCAACACATAGGGCTTTCTTCCAAATTAGGTGATATCCTTGGAAATAAGACATGCTTAGATTAAATACAAAAAAATGAAATAATTCCCTTCATTCTTTCAGATAATAGTGAAATGAAACTGAACATTAATAGCTAAAGAAACTGCAAAAACTAGGGCTGGGGGAATGGCTCAGCGGTTAAAGAGCTTGCCTAGCAAACACTAAGTCAAGTGCTAAGTACCCAAATTTGATTCTCCAGCACCATATAAGCCGAGTGTGGTGGCCCACACATGTAATTCCAGCACTCAGGAGGCTGAGACAGGAGGATTGCTGTGAGTCCCAGGTCAGCCTGGGCTCCATAGTGAGTTCAGGACCAGCCTGGGCTACAGAGCGAGACCCTGTTGCAAAAAAAAAAAAAAAAAAAAAAAACAGCCTGTTATAACGTGGGTCTCAAATATCCCCCCAAATCCTCATGTGTTTGGATGTAGTTGAACAATGTGCTGTTAAAAGGTGGGGTATGGTGGGAAAGGGTAGAACACTGGAACTTGACCCAGAAGAGGCAGATTATTGGAACGGGATCCAGAAGGGCAGACCCGCCCTTCCTCACTCTCTTAGCTTTCTGTCCACCATGCTGTGAACTGAATTCCTCCAGCTCTGGCTCTGCCATGTTCTTCTGTCATTGCCAGCCACCAACAAATGGAATATATGAGACCTTCCGAAACTGTGATCCAAAATAAATCTTTCCTCCCTTAAATTGTGAATATTGAGTATTCTCTCCCAGCAGCAAAAAAGTAAGTAAGAAAAAGTCCTAGAGAAACAAGAACAAACCAATTCTCTCTCTCTCTCTTTTTTTTTTTTTTTTTTTGAGACAGGGTCTCACTCTGGTCCAGGCTGGTCCTGAACTCACTTCAGAGCCCAGGCTGGCCTTGGACTCTTGGCAATCCTCCTGTCTCAGCCTCCCGAGTGCTGGGATTATAGGCATGCACCACCACGCCCAGCTTACGTGCGTGGTACTGAGGAATCGAACTAGCATACTTAGCGCTTGCTAGACAAGCGCTTTAACAGCTGAGCCATTCCTCCAGGCCCACAAACCAATTCTAAAAACAGCAAAAGGAGAGAAAATATAGGAAACAGAGCAGAGATTAGTGATATTTTTTTAAAAATTTATGCCACTTTATTTATATTTACATATCACATTTTATTTTTAAATGAATGAAATTGAAACTAAAAAATACAATACAAAAGATTAGTGAGTCAAAGAGTTGGTTCTTTGAAAGAATAAATAGGATTGATAAACCTATAGCCAAACTTACAAAAGTAAAGAAAAAAATTCACATCAAGGCGATTAGAAGCGAAAAAGATGAAATCACAATAGACATTGTTGAAATCCAGAGGATTATAAGAAACTACTTTGTTGGGCTAGGGGAATAGCACAGGCTCTGAGTTCAGTTCCCCAACCCCACATAAGCCAGCCAGTACACCTGTAATCCCAGCACTTGAAATGCTGAGGCAGGAAGATTGCCATAAGTTCTAGGACAGCCTGGGCTATATAGTTCAGAACCAGCCTGGACTACAGAACAAGACCCTATCTCAAAAAAAAAAAAAAAAAAAAAAAAAAAAAAAAAAAAAAAAAAAAAAAAAAAAAAAAAAAAAAAAAAAAAAAAAAAAAAAAAAAAAAAAAAAAAAAAAAAAAAAAAAAAAAAAACAACAACAACAAAAAACAGGCTATTTTGAAAACTTATATTCAAATAAATTCAAGAACCTGGAAGAAATGGATAAATCCCTAAACACCTATGAGATACTGTTGTGATTTGGATCTGGAATATTCTCCCAAATCCTCACGCATATGGATGTTATAAAATACCTATAGATTCTGTGTGCTGTTAAGAGGTGGGACCTGGTCAGGAGGGGCGGATTACAGGTGTGCGGAGGAGGTTAGGTGTGTTGTAGAGTAGACTCCACCTGTGTTTTCTGGAAGGAAATAAATTCCTACCCCAGCTTCTTCTGGAGGCCCTTGATTTTTCCTCCTGTGATGATATGAGTAGCTGTTCTCCATCACACCTTCCTTCTGCTTGTGAATGAACCCAAATCTTCTAAAACTGTGAGCTAAAATATGCTTTTCCTCCCTTAATTTGTGGATGTCAGGTGTTATGTCCCAGCAACAAATAAGTAACTAATACAGATAATCAACCAGAGAGGAAATTGAGGTAGTAATAAACGGTTTACCAAAAAAAAAAAAAAAAAAAAAAATCAGGACCTGACAGATTCCTCACAGAATTTTATCAAAACTTCAGGGAAGAAACAGCGCCAATGCTTTTCAAATTCTTCCATGAAATTAAAAGAGAAAGAACATACCTAACTCTTCCCTGGAATTTAGTATCACCTTGATTCCCCAAACCAGATAAATCCCCAACAGAGTAAAAAATAAATAAATAAATAAATAAATAAATAAATAAATAATAAAAAACCCTACACGTCAATTTCCTTCATGAACAGATGACGGGCTGGGGGCAGAGCTCAGTGGTTAAAGTGCTTGCCTAGCAAGCCGAAGGTCCTGCACCACTCCAGGCATGGTGCTGTATGCCTGTAATCCCAGCACTTGGGAAGCTGAGGCAGGAGGATTAGCATGTGTTCAAGTCCAGCCTGGGCTACATAGAAACACCCTGTCTCAAAAAAATGAATATACATACAAAGAACTTTAACAAGACACCTGAAAAAGAATAAAATAAATTATTACAAAGATCATACACCACGACCAAAGTGATTACATCCTGGGGACACAAGGGATGGTTCAACATATGTAAGTCAATTAATGTAATACACCACATTAATAAAAGCAAGGACAAAAATCACATAGTCATCTCAATAGATGCAGAAAAAGCCTTTGACAAGCTACAATTTCCCTTCCTGATAAAAATACTGACGCAAATGTATATAGAAAGATCTTACCTCAAACTGATAAAAGCAATTTATGACAATACTACTGCCAACATCATCCTAAAAGGGGAAAAATTGAAAATATTTCCCCTCAAATCAGAAACAAGACAAGAGTGTCCACTCTCACCACTTCTATTCAACATAGTTCGCTAGACTTTAGCCAGAGCAAACAGGCAAGAGAATGGAATAAAGGGAATATATGGAGGAGAAGAAAGAAGTCAGACTATCCCTATTTGCAGGTGACATGATCCTTTACACAGAGGATGCCAAAAACCCCACCAGAAGACTCTTAGAACTACCAAACAACTTCAGCCAATTCAAGGATACTCAAGATACAAAAAACAACAGTGTTCCTCTACAGCAACAACGAAAACACAGAGAAAGAGAGCAGAAAATAATCTCATTCACAGTTCCCTCAAATAAAATTAAATACCTAGGAACCAATTTAACTAGGGAAATAAAGACCTCTATACTGAAAATTACAGAACTCTAATGCAAGAAATTGAAGAGATGATTAGAAAATAAAAAGAAACATCCTGTTCCTGGGTAGGCAGAACCAACATTGTCAAAGGCTATACTATCCAAACTGATAATAGAGATTCAATGCAATCCAATCAAGATACCAACAGTAACTTTCACAGAACTAGAAAAAGGTAATCTATAAATTTATATGGAACTAGAGGAAATCCAGAAAAGTCCAAACATTCCCAAGCAATAAAACAGAAGCAGGAGGCATCACAATACTGGACATCAAGTCATATTACAAAGCAACAGTAATTAAGAAACACAGTGTTGGCAGAGAGGTGGACCAATGGAACAGAACTGAGGATGCAGAAACAATCCTACGTACTTTTAGTCATCTGACCAGAGGGAACAAAAACACACCGGAGACAGGAGGGCTTCTTTAACAAATGCTGCTGGGAACACTGGCTAGCCACATGCAGAAGAATGAAACTAGGTCCACATCTTTCACCATGCACCAAAATCAAAACAAAACAGATCAAAGATCTAGACATTAAAATAGTAGCAATGAATTTTTGGAAGAAAAAATAGACAAAATCCTTGAAGACATAGGTGTGGGCAAGGACTCTCTCAATAACACACCCAACACACAGAAGACAACACCAAGAATCAGCAAATGGGATTATATTAAGTTAAAAATCTTCTGCAAAGGAAACAAAGAACAGAGTGAAGAGAGAACAGATGGAATTGAAGAAATATTTTGCCAGCTACTCCTCACACAGAAGAATTATTACCTAGAATGTACAAAAGACTAAAAAAATTAGATCTCCCCAAAATAAAAGGCCTGATCAAAAAATGGGCAACTGAAATGAAGAGACAGTTGTCAGACGTCAGAATGGCCAATAAATACATGAAAAAAAAAAATGTTCAGCATCATTACCCCTCAGAGATATCCAAATCAAAACACCATTGAGGTTGCATCTAACTCCAACAAAACACTTCTATAATGGTTGTACTAGTTTACGTTCCCTAGTTTACAGCAATGTAGGAGGGTTCTTATGCCCCTAAAACCTTGCCAACACTTGTTTTGGGGTTCTTAATGCCAGCAATTCTTACTGGAGTTAGATGGACCCTCAGTGTTGTTTCAATTTGCATTTCTCTGATGGCTAAAGATGCGGACGATTTCTCTGCGTGGGGATAACCTTTTCTCCCTGCACCATTTAGTGAAGAAGTTATCCTTTTTCCAGTATATATTTTTGGCCCCTTTGTCAAACATCAGGTAGCTGAGGATACTTGAGGTTGTCTCTGGATCCTTCGTTCTACTCCAGTGGTCAATCTGTCTGTTTTTGTGCCAATCCCATACAGTTTTTATGACTGTTATTTTGTAATATAACTTGATGTCTGGAATCGTAATGCCACCTGCTTTTCTCTTGTTGCTCAGGATTTCTTTGGATATTCTGGGTCTCTTTTGGCTTCCTATAAATTTTAGGATTTTTTTTTTAATTCTGTGAAAAAAGTGTTGGTATTTTGATAGGAATTGCAATGAATCTGCATATCAGTTTTGACAGTATTAATTCTTCCTATTCAGCAACAGGGAATGCCTTTCCATTTTCTAATGTACTTAATTTTTTTCTTCAGCATAATGCAGTTTTCACTATAAAGGTCCTTTATTTCCTTTGTTAGGTTTATTCCTACATATTTAAATTTTGAGAAGCTTTTGAGAATGGGATTATTCTTCGCAGCTCATTCTCAGTAAGTTCATTGTTAGTGTAGAGGAATGCTATTCATTTTTTGCACTAATTTTATGCCCTGCAACTTGGCTGAATTTGCCATTAGTTCTAAGTGTCTCTTGTTGAAAGTTTTGGGTAGAATTTTGTTGTTGTTGTTGTTGTTGTTGTTGTTGTTTGTTTGTTTGTTTGTTTTTGAGGCAGGATCTTGCTCTGTAGCCCAGGCTGGTCCTGAACTCACTGTAGCCCAGGCTGACCTTGGACTCAGAGCAATCCACCTGCCTCAAACTCTTGAGTGCTGGGATTAAGGATGTGTGCCACCATGCCCAGCTTTATATGGTGCTGGGGAATCAAACTCAGGGCCGTGCGCTTGCAAGGCAAGCACTTTAACTGATGTGCCATTTCTCCAGCCCCTCTGGCTAGAGTTTTAACTGTAATATTGAGTAGGAGTGGTGAAAGTAGACTGCCTTGTCATGTTCCTGATTTAAGGGGAAATGCTTTCAATTTTCCCCATTTAGTACAATGTTGGCAGTAGATTTAGCATAAATGGTTTCTAACAGTTTGAGGTCAGGTTTTTCTCTATATTTATTCCTCAGTGTTTTTATCATGAGTGGGTGTTGGATTTTGTTAGAGGCCTTTTTAGCATCTATTGAGATGATTACGTGATTTTTTGTTCTTGCTTTTGTTTATATGGTATGTTACAATAATTGATTTACTTATATTGAACCATCTAAGCATCCCTGGAATGAAGCCAACTTGATCATGATATATGATCTTTTTAATGACTTGTTGAATTCTAGTCACCAGTGTCTTATTGAGGATTTTTGCATCTATGTTCAGTAAGGAAATTGGCTTATAGTTTTCTTTCCTAGTTAAGTCTTTGTCTGGTTTTGGTATCAAGGTAATGCTAGCTTCCAGAAATGAATTTTGGCAATGTTCTTTCTCTTTCAGTTTTATGAAACAGTTTGAAAAGAGTTGGTGATAGCTTGTCTCTGAAGTACTGGTAGAAATTTACAATGAATCCGTTTGGTCCTGGACTTTTCTTTGTAGGTAGAGTTTTTATTACAGCTTCAATTTCCATCCTTGTCATGGGTATATTCAGGATCTTTAAGTCTTCTTGGTTCAATTTTGGTATATTGTGTGTATCTAGAAATATTTCCATTACTTCCAAATTCTTCAATTTATTGGTGTACAAGTTTTCAAAATAGCTCCTTGTGATTCCTTGAATTTTGCAGTGTACATTTTAATTTTACCTTTTTCATTTCTAATTGCATTACTATGAATTTTTTCTTCCCTTCTTTTAGTTAGTTTCGCTAGAGGTTCATCAATCTTATTCATTCTTTTGAAGAACCTGGTCTTTGAGTCTTTGATTCAGCGACCTTTTGTATTTTTTCAATTTCATTAATTTTTGCCCCTATCTTTACCATTTATCTTCTTCCACTACTTTTTGATTTAGGTGGTTCTTATTTCTGTAGGAACTTGAGGTGCATCATTACATTGTTTCTTTGGGATTGCTGCTTTTTTGATTTATACATTTATAGTTATAACTTTCCTCTTAGCATTGCTTTCATTATGACCCATAGGTTCTGCTATGATGTCCTTCCATTGTTGTTTGACTCTAGGAAGTTTTTGATTTCTATTATGAATTCTTCTGTGACCAATTGTTTATTCTGTAGTAAGTTATTCAGTCCCCATGTATTTGTATAGTTTCTGTAGTTTCTTTTGCTGTTGACTTGAGTGTTATTCTCCTATGATCTGAAAGCAAGCAACTCTGTTGTACTTATTTAAACATGCTTTATGGATTATAATATGGTCTATTTTGGCAGATGACCTGTGTGCTGTTGAGACAAAAAAGTGTATTCTATTGATGTTGGATGGAACACTCTGTAAAATCCAGTTAAGTCCAGTTGCTCCATAGTGTGGCTTAGCTCTAATATTTCTTTATTGATTTTTTTTGGTCTGGTTGACCTGTCTTTTCATGATACTGAGTTACTGAGATCCTCTACTATAATTGTATTGGAGCCTATTTATCCTTTCATGGCCAGCAGTTTTTGTTTTACAAAATTGGGTGCCCTGATGCTAGGTGCATATATATTGATAATTGTGACTTCTTCCTGTTGAATTGCTCCCTGAACCAGTATATAATGTCCATTTTTGTCTCTTCTGATCTGTTTGGCTTGAAATCTGATTGGTCTGAGAATTACCTCCCCTTGCTTGTTTTCTGAGTCCAGTTGCATGAAGCACTGATTTCCATCCTTTTATTTTCAATTAATGTGTTTCTTTATGAGTAAAGTGTGTCACTTGCAAGCAACAAATTGTTCATTTTTGTTTTTTAATCCAACCAGCCAATTTGTGTCTTTCAATAGGGTATTTGGGATCACTAATAGTGAGCATGATTACAGTAATATATTTGCTATATCCTATCATCATTTTGAGGCTTCAGTGTTTATTTTTTTCACAATATTGTAGTTCATTCTCCTTTATGTTATGCTTTATTTCCTCTGGGATATTTGATCTACCCATATGTAAGATTCCTATGAATATTTTCTGCATTGTTGGTCTAGTGTCATGAATTTCTTTAGATTTTCTTTATCATGAAATATTTTAACTTCTCCCTCTATTTTAAAGGATAATTTTGCTAGATATAACAGTTTGAGTTGGCATTTATGTTCTCTTAATATTTGAATAATATTCCTTGATCTCCTGGCCTTTAAGGTTGGTGTTGAGAAGTCTGCAGTTATTCTGATGGGTTTGACTTTGTAGGTTACTTTCTGTTTTTCTCTTGCAGATTTTAGAACTCTCTCTTTGTGTTGAGTGCATAGGATTTCAACTATGATTGTGTGGAAAGGTTCTTTTCTGGTTAAGGTTATTTGATAGTCTATATGTCTACAGTAGTTCAATGTTAATTTCTTTTCCTAGATTTGGGAAATTTTCTTCTATAATTTCATTGGACATGTCCTTTAAACCTTTTGTACTGTCCTCCATTTTCTCTCACACTCCCATAATTCTGAGATTATTTATATTTGAGTCATCCATCAGCTGTTGCATCCAGTCTCCTTCTTGTATTTTTGTGTTTTGTTCATCATTGACCATATGGTTCAGTTTGTCAATGTTATCTTTAGGATCTGATAATATATCCTCAAAGTGCTCAAGCCAATTTCCCTGGCTTTATGTGAGTTTTTCATATTCTGATTTCAACTAGGAACTCTGTCAGCAATTCTGCTACTGAGGTGCTCCTTTATTTCTTGCATTGTCTTACTTCTTTGTGTCTTCATTATAATCCTTAAGCTTTTTATCTATTTACTATTTTTATTAAATCACCTTTGAACTCACGGAGAATCTCTTGTATTTATTTAAGCGTATCTTGATTGAGCTCTTTGACCAACAGATCCCCTTATTTTTTTAGTTTCTTTCCTGTAGTTTCTGCTACTTCACGTCATCTGCTTCTGAGGAGTCGGGTCTTTTTGCAGGTGATTTATTGCTTCATTTCCTCATAGTTCTACTGTTGTGGACTGTAGATCAGGTATTGTCAATTGGCTCTGTATCTACTATGTAAATTTGATTCAGATTGTACTATTTATGTTGTTTTTAGCTTAATCAGCTAATTATTTTGGGGGTCTCTTAAATAATCATCTTTATGCTGGTTACCTAATCTCTTCCACTTTTTGGTAAAGGAGGAACAGATTACAGAACTGTGCATGGGCTATAGACAAGATTTTTTGGCATATGTTGGAAATTAATATCTACTTCTATATATCTTAGTTACTTTTTTCTCACTGTGACTCAATACCCAATATCCACTACTTAGCAAGGAAAGATTTATTGTAGCTTACAGTTTCAGAAGGTCATAGTACACTCACAGATGGGTGGCCAGAAAATGGTGGAGGCACATGGCAGGGCTGGTGTGAAGGCAGGGCCAGAGCCAGAACTCCAGCAGCAGAGATCTCACAACATGGTGATACAAGGAGAGACTGAGAGGAATGGTGGAACCAGAACATGCCCCTCCCTGGTCAAACTCCAAGCACCCACTCTCTTCCAGCTAAGCCTCACTTCCCAACCCTACACTTGAGGCTTTTGGGGGACACTCTAGATTCAAACCATCAAACTATGTCATTATTCACAATTTGAATAAAGTTTTGCAATAACATTATAAGCTTAGAATAACAAATTGTTGAAGAACCTGTTAACCAATTTAATGCCACAGTATTCTATCCCTAAAATTAAAAGGCACAGTCTACACCATTGATGTACCTAAATAAAACTGATGTTGATTTATTGAAATGTTCTATTAATATCAGCATATTACTGTCACTAATAAAATATCCCTCTATATTGCTTACCTAGGCTAATCAAAACTACTGGAAGTTATCAACTCTGAACAGGCTCTATCCACTACACTCTCTTTAACAGTAGGGTGGATATTCAAATAAATGGTTAGTACATATCAGCTATAGATATATGATAACAAAATAAGTAATCATGACCATTCCACTCTTAACATTAGAAATGTGACAGATGTTACTAATGAAATTTTCTGTACAGATTATCTAGTAACATATTAGAAGTTTGTTGAAGGCAACATTAAATTATTGTTTATAATATAGAGAAAATGTATATTAATGATCTATGTTTAGCTTAATAATATACAATTATTGCTTTCCAACATGTCCAGCCATATGTCTGTGAATTATAAATACTTTACAACACTACTAAAAAGAGTGAAGAGGGTAAGGAGAGGGCAGACTAAGACCAAAGGTTAACTCTGGGAATGTCATAGAAAACAAGAGTAGGGGCTCATGGAGTTGCACAGCAGTTAGAGTGCTCGCCTAGCAAGCACAAGGCCCCGAGTTTGACTTCCCAGCACCACTTAAGCTAGATGTGCAGGTATGTGTCTCTAATTGTCACATTTCGGAGGTTGAGGTAAGAGGAATGCCATGAGTCAAAGGCCAGCCTGGGTTCCATAGTGAGTTCAGGATCAGCCTGGACTAAAGAACAAGACTCTTCCTCAAAAACAAAAGAAAAAGAAAAGAAAACAGAAGAGTATTTATAAGAGAGAAAAGCATGACAGAGCTCCAACCCCAGATCAGAAGACAGTGGACAAACTTAAGCATTAGAAACAACAGTGAGGAGAAACAACCGGAGTTATGAATGAAATAGAGAGTGTCTAACAAGAATCTATAAAAAAGCTTTTCAAACTGGACATAAAAATCTATTCAAGAGAGAAAAAATGCAGAAACTAACAACAGAAATAGAGAAAAGGGAAGGGAAACAAAGGATAAAACAAAAGAAAAAATAGAAAACCCATAAATCAATAGTAGAAAATATACAATTTCAAAGGGCTGGAGGAACATCACAGCAGTTAGAGGATTTGCCTAATGAGCACAAGGACCTAAGCTTGATTCTCCAGCACCACTAAGCCAAACATGGTGTAACATGTTTGTAATCTCAGTATTTGGGAGCTGAGGAAGGAGGATTGTTGAGAGTTCGAAGCCAGCCTGACCTAAATAATGAGTTCAGGACCAGCCTGGATTACGAGCAAGACACTGTCTCAAAAAAAAAAAAAAAAAAAAAAAAAGTCACAAGTTCAATATACCCACAAAAGAAACACTGAAGTGAACCTGAAGTCTTAAAAATATCACTCTCCTTGTGTTCTCCCTGTGCTGTTTTGTATAGGAAGTTTCCAAACCTAAGTACTTGGATCCTGCCCTTGGGGAGTGGGGTGGGGGCAAGATGTAACCACTTTCCCCTCTTCTTTCTGTGTTCCAGTCTACAAAGATGTCCCTCTCTAAAGTATTTTCTGCCATTCCTATGAAGTTGGGTTGAGCAAGGGCAGGATGGCTCTGTTTCCAAAGGTCTTCATACTCCCCTCCCCCTCTGCACACCATACTCAAGCAAGCTAGCTCTTTTCACATCTCTGTTGTAGGGGTGTGAGGATGAGACCACTGCTTTCTGAGGCCTAATTTCATTGGACTCAGATCTTTTAGGAGCACAGTCTTTCTCCCTTGCCCTGTTGCCAACTTGACCAGCAAGGAGAGTCCCTGGCTTCCCTGGAGTGTGATTTGTCAACAGTCTTACCTCCTGGGACAGCTGGCAATCAACTGTCAGTTCTCCTCTTTGGGCCTGCCAGCAGACACTGGCGGTTATTCCAGCACTGTGACTCCAGCACTGTATCTCTGCAGGTTGGCCTTCCGTCCACAGTTCCAAGCTCCATCTATTGTAGTTTGGGTCTGGAATGTCCCCAAGAAGTCTCATGTATTTGGCTGTTATGGATTATCTGTGGAACCATGTGCTTTTAGGAGATGAGGGCCCGGTCTGGAGGGATGAATTATGGGCATATGGTATATTATAGGTGTGCAATGGAAGACAGGTTTGTGGTAGATTATAGATTGCAGGCCTGTGGTGAATTAGGGACCTCATGTACATTACTGCTGTGTGGTAACATTACTTTGCAAGTGACCTGGAAGAGGCTTAAACCTGGAAGGGGCGGAACACTGAGGATGGATCCAGAAGGGGCAGAACACTGAGACAGGACCTGGAAAAGTATATGCTACTTCCACCTTTCCTCCTAGACTTGGCTTCCTGGTTACAATGCCATAAAGAGCTGCCTTCACCTCTGCCTCTTCCATGTGCTCCCACTGTTTCTGGCCACCCATGAATGGACTGTGACCTGCTGATATTGTGAGCTAAAATAAACTTCCTCCCCTAATTGGTGCATGTCAGATATTTTGTCACAGCAATGAAAAAGTAACTAAAACACCATCCTTGCTGCAATCCTCCCACACATTCACTGCCTATGGTGCATGCCCAGCAGCCCTCTACTGCCCTAGGCCCTCTCCTTGTCTGGGAACCTGTGCTCACCTGCTGGTGACCTTTGCCATTTTTCCTCCAGTCCTGTGGTCGCCATTCAGGTCCAGCAGATGCTCTACCTTCCTAGGCTAGGCCATAGGGGAAATTCCTTTATTAAATCTTTGTCTTCCAGCCAAATTGTTCAATGACACTGATGAAATGATCCTTTACGGTTTCCATCTTGGCCCTGCTCCCCCTTTGCATATTCTTGATAATAGTCCTAGTTCGAGGAGTAGCCAGCAAAATATTTTTCCCATTTTGTTGGTTCTCTCTTCATTCTTGTTTATTTTTTCCCTTGCTTTGCAGAAGCTGTTTAACTTGAAGTAATCCCATTTGTTGATTCCTTGGTACTATTTCATGTGTTTGGTGTGTTTTATTGAGAAAGTGCTTGCCTAAACCTATGTCTTCAAGGGTTTTGCCTATTTTTTCCCCCAAAAGTTCAGTGTTTCCATTTTTTTTCTTTTTGAGATAGGGTCTTGCTTTGAATTCATGGTAGTCCTGAACTCATAATGCAGCCCAGGTTGGCCTCAAACACATGGCAATCCCCTTGCCTCAACCTCCTAAATGCTGGGATTACAGGTGTGTGCCACTATGCCCAGCTTCTGTGGTGCTGGGGACTTGAACCCAGAGCCTTGGCTTACCAGGCAACTGCTATAACCACTGTGCTAGCCCTCCAGACCCCAGCCCATTTTTTATTTTTTAGTTTGAGACAGGGTCTCACTAAGATAAAATCATTAAATTTCTCAGGCTGGGCTCAAACTGTGTAATCCTCTTGCCTCAGCCTCCCTGAGTGCTGTGATTACAGGCCTGAGCCACCGAGACCATGGAGCTTAACATTCCTGACCACCTGGGGCCAAGTTCTTTCTTTAAAGACGTTTTAAGTATTGAGTACCCGAGCTCGATTCCCCAGCACCACATAAACTGGGTGTAGTAACACGCACCTGTAATCCCAACACTTGGGAAGCTGGATGTGCTAACACACGCCCGTAATCCCAACACCTGGGGGAGGATTGCCATGAGTCCAAGGCCAGCCTGGTCCATAGAGAAGGACCCTGACTCAAGCTGTCTTATGTAAGCATTGTTAAGACATTTTACGGAGCATTATGTTAAATGTTTTAGCATAGATTAGCATATAAGAAATCAGAATGTCTTGCGGTTTGGTGACCATAGCAATCGTGCTTATGCAAATTACCTCCTCCATACTATTCTCCTTATATACGTTGTCCTAACCTGCAATAAACGAGACTTGATCAGAAAGCCTGTCTTGTCTCCTTCCTTTATGTCTCTCTTGTCTCCCTCATTCGCACGCCCCCTCCTCTAGGTCCCAGTTGTCCTGCCCAGCGGGCCCGGGCAAGTAGAGGTGATTTTAAAATTTTTCCCACTATTTTTATTAATATACAAATGTAATACATAGCATTTACAATGAATTTGGGTGTTTCATACATCTATGTATCACATCGACTTCACAGTCCCTTCCCATCTTCTACCCTCCCACCCGCTCCCTGTCCCTTCCCCCGGCTCCGGCTATCACTTCATATGCTTCCAGAGAATGTCTGTGTTCTGGGTTTTCCAAGTCAGAGAAACCATGCAGTGTTTAACACATTAATCTTCCGCGCCTGAGTCATTTATTTTTACTTATGTTTTGTTTTGTTTTTGAGACCGGTTTTTGTTCTGTCATCCCTGCTGGTCTTGAAATCACTACGTAGTCCAGGCTGGCCTTGAATTCACAGCAAACTTCCTGCCTTAGCCTCCTGAGTGTTAGAGTTACAGGCATGTGCCACCACACCTGGCTTATATGATATTGAGGAGTCTGACCTAGGGCCTTGTGCATGCCAGGCAAACCCGCTAACCACTCAGCTAAGACCCCATCCCCTAGAGGTAATAGCTTTATCTCTGGGCTTACAAAGGCCCTTATGAATGTAATGAGGGCACTGCTCAGTGTTGGTGTGTTCTCCCAGTGTGCACAAGACCCTGAGTTCAATTCCTCAGCATCAAATAAAAATTACCCAGGTGTGGTGATGCATGCTTCTCATCCCAGCACCTGGGAGCCTGAGGCAGGATGACTGCTATGAGTTTGAGGCCACATAGTGACTTCATGAGTAGCCTGGGCTACAGAGCAAACCCATCTCAAACAAAACAAAACAGAACAAAACAAAACAAAATGAAACAACAGGGCCTTGTGAAAGACTTCTGTTGATAGTTACTACTTCAAAATACACTTTTTTCTGGACCTGGGGCATAGCTCAGCAGTTAAAGTACTTGTCTAGCAAGTGAAAGGCACTGGGTTCAATTCCTCAGCACCCCATAAACCAGGTGTGAACACATATCTGTAATCTCAGCACTTGGGAGACTGAGGCCGAAAGATTGTTGTGAGTTTGAGGCCAGCCTACGCTACATCCTGTGATTAGGACCAGTCTGGACTACAGAGCAAGACCCTGTCTCAAAAAAAAAAATCCACTCTCCTGGGGCTGGAAGCATAGCTCAATGATTAGAGGGCTCCACCCAGTCTTCCTGGGAACAAGGCTACCTAACAAAATACCTTCTAGCTCTTGTAAGTGGTATGCTTGGACTTCTTTTCTTATCCCCTTTCTATGAGCTGGAACGAGAGTGTGCTCAAATCTAGCTAGGAGCAGAATTGTCCCAGTTGCTGAGACGAGCCAGCTTTTACGCAAGGGAGAAATAATCTGTCTTACTTGAACTGCTGTATTTTGTTTGCTTGTTTCTTTGTCCCAGGGATTGAACCCGTGTCTTTCACACTGAATTAAACCCCCAGTCCATTTTCTATTTTTACTTTTGAAACAAATTCTGAGTCTCTAAGTTGCCCAGGCTGGGCCCAACTTGTGATCCTCCCCCCTCAAGCTGCCAGAGGTGCTAGGTTTGCAGGCCTCAGCAACCAGGTCTGGCGAGCTGCTGTATTTCAGAGTCTGTTTGTTACAGAAGCTTATCTTTTACCCAACATAGGCTTCTCGTGGCAGTGTGTTAACTTATAACTGTGCCTCATAACTCTTTGTATGAATGTCTCTTCTGATGTACTAAGAAGCCAACTCCTCACCGGCCCCCTCCTGTGTCTATTCTCAGCAATTAGGATAGTCCTTTTCTTTTTTCTTTTCTTTTCATTTCTTTTCTTTTCTAAGACAAGGTTTCCCTCTGTAGTCAAGGCTGGTTCTGAAATCTTACTGTATAACCCAGGCTAGCCTAGGACTCACAGCAATCCTCCTGTGGGGCAATTTTAAAAAGGAAAGTCAGGGCTGGAGAATAGCACAGAAGTAGAATTGCTTGCCTACCAAGCACAAGATCTTGAGTTTGATTCCCCAGCACTACGGAAACCGGGTGTGGTGGTGCTTGCCTATAATCCCAGCACTCTAGAGGTCTCACTCAGCAGTTCAGTCTGTTCCTCAACTCATTATGTAGCCCACACTGGCCTGGAACTCACAGCAATCCTCCTGCCTCAGCCTCCAGAGTGCTGGGATTACAGGCATAAGCCACCACACCCAGCTCCAGAATTCCTAAAATTGCCTGCCGGTTAGGCCTGTACAGCCCTTCAGTCATATCTCACTGACCTTGCTTCCTTTGCTTTGCTTTATGTTATACTCCACCCTGGACACACCCATCTCCTTTCCAGTCCTCACTCCACTCAAATATTCCCACCTTAGAGGCTTCTGCACTTCACGTTCTCTCTACTTGCCGCAGACAACCACATGGCTATTTCCTTTATGTCTTTCAGGTCTTTCCTCAAGTACCTTTCCAGATAAGGTCTTCTCAGAACCTTGCTGAAAACTATTCTCCTCTCTCTGACACCCTGGCACACTATCCCATATTCTGATTTTTCTCTACAGCACACATCATCATTTGACATGCTATTTGCATGTTTATTGTTTGAGAATGTAAATGCCATTGTAGTACAGGCTTTAATTTTAGCCCAGCCTGGTGGTGCAGGCCTGTAACGCTAGCGCTCTGGGAGGCTAAAGCAGAAGAATGAATCACAAGTTTGAGCTCAGCCTGCGAAACTTAGCAGTTAGTGAGACCCTATCTAAAAATTACAAACTAAATAAATAGGCTCAGAATAGAGTTCATTGTGAAGGCCCTAGGTTGCTTACAAGGCAGACACAAAGTATAGAGGAAAGCTTTGCTTCTGTTTTTTTTTTTTTTTCCAGTGCTAATATTGAACCCAGGGTCTTCGCAGTGAGCTATGCACCCTCAATTCATCAGAAAGAATCTCACTAAATCGCTAAATCACCCAGGCTGGGCTGAAGCCTCACCCTCACAGTGCTGAGATTATAGATGTGTGTCACCATGTCAGGTACTGCTGTGTTTTCAATACCCAGAACAAGGCCTGGTATAAAAAAAAATGTTCAATAAATATCCAATAAACAAATTCTGGGTTAAAGCACTTGAGATATGGGGTAGGAGGCAGTGAGAATAAAGAGTCCCACAGAAATGGAGAATTTACTGGAAAGCAGGATTATAGAAAAGGCAGCTCAAGGTGGGTATGGTAGTGCACAGCTGTAATTCCAGCACTCGGGAGGCTGAGGCAGGAGGATTACAGTGAGTCCAAGGCCAGCCTGGGCTCCATAGTGAGTTCAGGACCAGCCTGGGCTACAGAGTGAGACCCTGTCTCAAAAAAAAAAAGAAAGAAAGAAAGAAAGAAAGAAAGAAAAGAAAGAAAAGAAAAGAAAAGAAAAGAAAAGAAAGAGAAGGAAAGAAAAGAAATGGTAGCTAGCTATAACTCAGGACAGCTTGTAGCTGATCAATCCCCAGAACTACTTAATGGATAAACTTCAAATAGTTAAAAGACAATAAGGTGAAAGATAAGGGTGGAGCACTTCTAAAGCTGCTTAAGGGTGTAGGACATAGTAATCAGCCTTAGCAATCGTGCTACTTAACGTAGGACAACCCTTTACCCAGATTATCTGTAAAAACCCTAGGCAGTGAGGCACACAGGAAACCCATATTACTTCTGGGTATCCCTTCTGACTAGCAGAAGCTTTACCTTCCTTTTTATCCTCCTCCTTTCTTCTTCTGTACTTTTTTCAATATTGTCTTCATAATCTGCCTCCCCTAGAGACACGAACTTGAACTTGGCACAGAGGCTCAATGGGGTTGGGACTTGGCAGTACAACTACTCACAGTTTGATCCCCCAGCATTATATAAAAATTAGCCAGGCATGGCGGTAATAATGTTGTAATTCTAGCACTCCAAAGGCTGAGGCAGCAGGACTGCTATGAGTTCAGGACCAGACTAGACTGTGGAGAAAGACCCTGTCTCAAAAAAGAAATTCTAAGGGATATATTTTTGTAATATTTTCAATATCTAGCATACTGCCTTGTATGCAGTACAAAGTTTAGTAAATACCCAATGAGTGAACTATGATGGAAGAACACTGACTAGTTTGCAGTTTACTTCCTTTTCCAAGTATTTCTATATACATGGGCCAATATTACATTTGTGAGCTTGAGAAAATATGAGTAAAGTTCAGAAGTTCTCTACAGACACTGCTTAAAATGGTTGTAAAACAAAGAAAGTATGCTGCTTAAAATAAAACCAAAAAAACAAAACAACAACAACAAAAAAAAACCCAAGGAGAGTGGTGCATGTCTAATCCCAGTACTCTGGGAGTTTGAGTCAAAAGTATTGCGAATTTGAGCCCACTTTGGGCAATTTATTGATACCTGTTTCAAAATAAAGAATAAAAATGGCTTGGGATATAGCTCTGTGATTGACTGCTCCTAGGTCCACTCTTCAGTACAAATCCCTACCCTTCTCTGAGTCTCAAATTTACCGTATGTAAAATAAAGCTAATAGACAAGATGATCTTGGAAGTCCCCTCATCCCCTATTTATGGTACTGGGGACTGAACCCAGGGTCTTTGCTCTGAGCTACATCCTCAGCTCTTTCTTATTTTTTATTTTGAGACAGGGTCTCACTAAGGTGCTGTGTTGTACAGGCAGGACTCCACTCCCAGAGTACTAGAATTACTGGTGTGCCTGGCTGAGATCACACAGTCTTTTTCTTTCTCTGTG
Source organism: Ctenodactylus gundi (assembly GCA_004027205.1). Taxonomy (NCBI): domain Eukaryota; kingdom Metazoa; phylum Chordata; class Mammalia; order Rodentia; family Ctenodactylidae; genus Ctenodactylus; species Ctenodactylus gundi. The sequence goes on from PVKB01001566.1 coordinate 336,917, forward strand.
TGGCTTATTTCACCTAGTGTAATATCCTGCAGGTTCATCCATGCTGTGGCAAACGGCAGGATTTTTTTTTATCTCCACTGAATAATATCCCTTTGTGGATATATACCACATTCTTTTTATCTACTCTTCTGTTGACAGACACTTGTTTTGTTTCCATTCATGGCTCGTGTGAATAACAAGCACAGTTCTAAATCACCTTTTGCAAAGGACTCTGCAGGACAGCTGCAGTGGAGCTAAGATGTTAATAGCTTTTGGGATGGCTTGAACTAAGCTCACGTGGGCACCATGACCAAGCCTTGATATGGGACCTCAAATTGCTCTTCCGGGATCTCTCTCTCTCTTTCTCTCTCTCTCTCTCTCTCTCTCTCTCTCTCTCTCTCTCTCTCTCTCTCTCTCTCTCTTTGGAAACAGAACTTGCTAAACAGGCCTTGAATTTGTCATGTAACCCAGGCTGGCCTGAGACTCACAGTCTTTCTGCCTCAGCCTCTCCAGTACTAGGATTACAGGCATGTACTCTCCTTCCTAGGCCTGTCTCAAAACAAACAAACAAACAAACAAACAAACAAACAAACAAACAAGATGGTAGGCAGGAGACAAAGATCTTTTTTGTGGTGAATTTCTTTTTTCCCCCCACTATTTTTATTAATATATACATGCAATACATGTTTACAATGAACTTGAGTATTCTGTGCACATATGTATCATATCAACTTTACAATCCCTTCCCATTTTTGGTCCTCCCACTCCCTCCCTATCCCTCCCCCCCCAACTCTGGCTATCACATCATGTGATTCTATAGCATGTCTGTGTTCTGGGTTTCCCAAGTCAGAGAGACTCTACAGTACTTAACATATTTAATCTTTCTCATCTAAATCATTTCACTTCAGTCACCACTCTTTAGCCCAACTTCCAAGAAGATCTTAAAGATCTTAATTTTATTTCTTTATTAATTGAGACAGGGTCTTATTCTGTAGTCCAGGCTGGTCTGAAGTCAGTACGTAGCCCAGGGTGACCTGGAACTCATGGCAATCTTTCTGCCTCATACTCCCAGGTGCTGGTATTATAGGCATGCACCACCATACCCAACATATGTGGTGCTGGGGAATTGAATCAAGGACTTTTAGCTTGCTAGACAAGAGCTTTAACGGCTGAGCTATTCCTCCACCTTCAGCCCAGGAACCTGATCTTTTATTTGATAACAAATGCATCACTTTGTAGTCCAGACTGCTCCTGAACTCACTTTGTAGCCCAGGCTGGCCTCCAACCCATGGCAATCCTCTTCCTTGCAGCCTCTGGAGTGCTGAGATTGCAGGCATGCACCACCACCTCCAGCTAATTTTCACATGGTTCTGGAGAATTGAACCCAGGGCCTTGCCAGTGCTGGGCAAGCAGTTTAACTACTGAGCTATGCTCCCACCCCACCCCCAACAACCTGATCTTTAGAAAATTCAGAGAGCTCAAAGGTTTTTAAGCAAAGCATCTTAGCTCAACTACCTTACTGGAGGAACAATAGAAAATGAACTATTACTTTTTTACATGTAGGTAGGGCCAAACCTCAAACTTCCTATAGATTCACAAATTTCACAGGTTTTCACCCCTCCCAGACATAAATATGTTCAGGTCTGGCTACAAAGCTGCCCCATTGCCATTGCACAAAGGCCTGCACTCAGTGAGTGTGTACTTTTAAATGTCTTGGGGCTGGAGGAATAGCAAAGCGGTTAGGGAACTTGCCTAGTAAGCACAAGGCCTTGAGTTGACTCTCCGGCACTACCACATAGGCCCTGCATGGTAGCGCAAGCCTGTAATTCCAACACTAAGAAGGCTGAGGCAGGAGGATTGCTGTAAATTTGGGGGCATCCTGGCTACATACTGAGTCCAGGACCGGCCTGGACTATAGCGGCAGACCCTGTCGCAAAATAAGTAAAGCAAGTCAGCAAACGAATTCTGTGGGTAAGGTGGGCATGGGTTCCCATGTTCTTTCGTGGACCACTTGCATCCTGCTTCGTGACAGTGCCATTGAGGTTCACATGAGGCGGACGGTACCAAAAACTAGATTTTTTTTTGATTCCAATCGCACTCTTTCTGAAGTCCCATATTATACTATATTTTCTTTGCTTTCCAAGGGTTGGATAAATTGGAACTTTACTGCCCAGACATTTTGGAAGCTCGAGACTTTCACTTGTTTGGACATAGCTTAGTCCCAACATTAAAAACAAAATCCAGCTTTCTCTTGCAGCGTCTGTGGATGACTCAGGTGGCAAGCCTTCAGTCACTTTCCCCCTGGAACTTGTCTTCCAGGCAAAGACAACACCTTGCAATTACACAGGGTAAACAGCGTTAGGATGCGCCTGTATCACGGACGTCTCGGGATGTGAAGGTACTCTACTTCTGCCCCATTCTCATAGAGACAAAAACGGTGTCCCGAAGCCTGCACATTCACGTGGTTGGTTTACACATCCTACCAAAGGAACCCAAACCAAAGCCGCTCGTAGTTTCTTGGGCTGAAGAAGAGTAACAAAACCATAAAGAAAAATGCAGGCGCGGCTGATTTCCCTCTTGCGCTACACGTCACGCATTACCGCCACCCACGTGCTTCCATCTCCCGAGCACAAACCTCTCTCCGCTCGCCAGCCAGCTCTCCCCACCACCCAGTACCAGGGGAGGGGCCGTTTCTTGTCCGCGCTTTGGTTCTTGCCCTCCAGTCAATACTCGGGAGATCTGGTGGGAGGTGACGCTAAAGCGAAGATTCCGCCCTTGTCTCCCGCTCAGCAAATCCGAGCCAGTGGGATGTGGCTTTCTCCGCTGTTCCCGCCTCCCAGCCCTGGGTAATTTAGATCGGTGCACCGGGCGGGAATGTAAGATGGCGGAATAGCAACGCGAAGCTGTCCGTTTTGAGCGTGTGACCGACTTCGGTTCCCGTCTACACAGCAGCGGTGAGAGCGGAGCGAGGAGCACCCAGCATAATCGCTCAAGATGCCGAACATCAAGATCTTTAGTGGCAGCTCCCATCAGGATTTATCCCAGAAGATTGCTGACCGCCTGGGCCTGGAGTTGGGCAAGGTGGTGACTAAGAAATTTAGCAATCAAGAGACCTGGTAAGGGTGAAGTTGGGACCACGATCGGACCTCACCTGCCCAGGCGGTGGGGGCTGTGGGGGATGGGGTCGCCGCGTGAGTTCCAGCGCCCTGGGGGAGGGGGAAGAGGGGCAGCTCCGGCGTGTGCGCTCCGCGGCCGTTTCCGTTATTTTACCTCTACGGGAGGGTCACGTTCTTTCTCACCGTGCGGTGGGGTGGAGTCAAGATGGAGCGTGAGGCGAAGCCGCTGCATTTGAAGGCGGGCGTGGATGACCCACCGCGAGGATCGTGCTGCTCTTAGCAGTGGGTAGGGAGGAATTGTTAGGGATGTGGGGACACGTGGCTTTGTCGCTTCACAGTTGAGACTGCAGGCTGAATTGGGCTGCTTAAACTCTTGGGCTACTGACCGTTGGAAAACCTACCGTATTCTGAGCCCTCCGGATCGGTCTCCTGGAGACTTAAGAAGCAGTTGTTCAGTTGGAAATACTATCAGTCCGGTTTGGTTTTGAGGGAAACTACCGTTAAAACACTGAAGGCGCGAAATATTGCTTGAGGATCTCCCTTAGATTGGCATGAGTTGGCTTTGTACATCATTGGAATAATCTATGGAGCAATCGCAGTAATCCTTAGATTCTAGTTGATTCCGTAAATTCCATAAGGTGATGCATATACTCCGCATCCTTGATAACATCTCAGCTTGACTCATTCCCAAAATATTAGGGAACCTTAGTTCTGGAATAAAATCTTAACCTTTCCACAATGCAGCTACTGGCACAGATAACACATCAGCATATTCGCCAGTTAATAGTCTATTCTGGATTCACCCAGTTCTCTTAGCACTGTGTGGGGAAATTACGGACACAATTTTATACTACAATATTTTTTTAAATTTTTGGTACTGAGGATTGTACCCAGAGAAATCACACTGAACTACATCCTCACCCTTCTTTTAATGTTTTATTTTTATTTTATTCTTGAGGCACAGTCTCACTATATAGCCCAGTCTAGCCCACAACTCACAGCAATGTTCCCGCCTCAGCCTTCCGAGTGCGGGAATTACAGGCATGCACCACCACGCCCAGTTTAGACGGTGCTGGGAAATCAAACTTAGGGCTTTTTGCTTACTAGGCAAGCGCTTTAAGCATTATGCTATTCGTCCAGCCCCCTCAGCTCCTTTTAATCTTTTTTTTTTTTAACTTGAGCCAAACTTGGTGATAGAGGCATGTAATCCTAGCGCATTGGAAGGCTGAGGCAGGAGGATCCCAAGTTACAGCCCCGTGTGGGCATTTTAGCAATTTTGTCAGTCCCTGTCTCAAAGTAAAAATGAAAATTGAGGAGCAGCCAGTCCCAGTGGCCCAGGTTTGTAATTCCTGGAGCCTGAGATCGCTGGCTTGTTGGAGCCCACGGGGCAAATTAGCAACGTAGAGAGCGCTTGCCCAGCAAACTCAAGGCCCTGAGTTCTTTATTTGCCGACACCACGTAAACCAGGCATGGAGCCTGTGGCGGGAAGATTTCTTTCTACGAGTTCTATGGGTCTAAGACCACCTTGGACTACAGAGTGAGATCCTGTCTCCAAAAAATCCTATTTCAAGTCAAAAATAGAAATGGGCTGGGAATGTAGCTCAGTGTGAGAGCACTGGCCTTAATCCCCAGTACTACAAAATTATTTTGAGGCAAGATCTTGCTGAATTCAAAATTGCCCAGCTGGGCTCAAATGTGCAGTCCTACCTCAGCCTCCCAGTTGCTAGGATTACAGACCTGTGCCACCGACCCAGCTCCCATTTATTTATTTTAGAGACAAAGTCTCACTCTGTAGTCCAGGTTGATCCTGAATTTACTGTGTATGTAGCCCAGCTCGCCTCAAACTCATGGCGATCCTCCTGCAGTGCTGGGATTACAGATATGCACCACTATGCTCAGATTATGTAGTGCTGGGCTTTTTGAACCCAGCCTCAGACTTACTAGGCAAGCACTTTAACCTGTAGTCTACGCCCACAGCCCTTTAATTTAATTTTATTTTTTAAATTTTGAAACGGCGGCGTCTGTTCAAGTTACTGGGCTCCCTGGGCTGGGCTTGGGTTTGTGATCCTTCTGCCTCAGCCTTCCAGAGTAGTGGAACTACAGGCATGGGCTACTGCACCTGGCTCCTAAATACATTTTTTTTTTTTTTTTTTTTGCTTTACTGAAGATTGACCACAGGGTTACCGCACTGATCTACATCTCCAGCTATTTTTATTTATTTATTTACTTATTGCAGTATTGGAGATTGAACCCTGAGGTTCGAAGTCTTTTCCCTGAAATCCATGCTCATTTTTAATTTTTTTTTTTTTTTTCATGACAGGGTCTCACCAAGTTGCCCACTGCCCAGGCTGGGCTTGAACTTGCATTCTTTCTACCTCAGCCTCCCAGAGTGCTGGGATCATGGGCCTGCGTCACTGGGCCTAGCTTTCTTTAAACCATTTTCCAGGTGTACCTGTAGATCCCGCTGATGACAGTCCTCACCCTGTAATGCGTGCCTTCTTTCCGAACTGATGTGCTGCGATTGCGATGCAAGTCACAGTGCAGTGATGCCATCTGTAACCAGGCAAGGTCTGATTCTCAAGGCGCCTGTGAGCTGCTGTCTGTAGTTGACCACATCACTGGTTCATGAGCCCTACTAAAAGACAAAACAGGACCAGGTACTGAGAGTGGCAGCATTGCTAGGGGAACAACAGTGTTTTTTATTGAGAGGTTTTTCTGGGGTTGCTGTAGTTGTTCAGTCCTTTTCCAAGGCTTTCAGGAAAAAATAAATGCATTAATCCGTCTGCCCTCTGGCTAATGCAGCACACTGGAACCCGAGGTGCTACTGGTGGTGGTTGGGGGGAGGACAGCTGAGTGTTCTACTGATTGATTTCAATTAAGTCCAACATGGATAATTGCTGGCTGGTTAGTTTCCTGTTTCTGGTTTAATCATTAGCTTTTTGGTTTCCTAAAGAGTCTAAACTCTTCACTAAACATGAAGGTGTGGTGTGTTTTTGTTGTTGTTGTTGTTGTTTGGGGGCAGTTCTGGAGGTTGAACCAAGGGCCTTCACGCTCAGGTACATCCTCATTCATTTTTGTTTTTATTTTTTGAGACAGGATCTCACTGTAGTCTGAACTCACTATGTACCCCAGGCTGGCCTCAAACTCACAGCAGTCCTCCTGCCTCAGCCTCCTGAGTGCTAGGATTACTGGCATGTGACACCAAGACAAGATTGGCTAATTTCTGCGTGGTTGTATTGGGGGATCAAATCCAGGGACTTGTGCATGCTAGGCAAGAACTGTCACCACTAGCCTATGCCCTTATCCCCCCTTTTATTTTAAAACAGGATCTCAGTTGCCCAGACTGGGCTTAAATTTGTGATCCTCCTGCCTCAGCCTTGCAGTGTGCTATGATTACAGACCAAGTTCAGTTGGTATTCTGTGTTGGTTGAGTGGGGGAAGACTTCGGTTGGCTAAGATTTTCCTACAAACCGAGTACCTTGGTAATTAATCCTGTGGATTTTATACATGCCAACATCTGTCTAGCCTGTATTGAGACTGAATACTACCTGCTGTTTAGTTAGATAGTTTATTTTCTTTTGGTATTACTTCAACATTAGGTCAAAGAAGGACCTCTGTGTAACCAAAATGTGACCTATAGCAAGAGAATTTGAAATGAAAGTTTATTGTCCTCATGATCTTATACCTAGGTAGCAAGTCTAGGTGTAAGCCCTGATGATAGGGTGAACAACACTTAGTGTGGGTAGGTTAGCCAGTGTGAGAGTCTTGCATTGGTATGTTTAGCAGAGTGTGGGTCACAGATTGGGCGAAAGCAGGCAAAGCTGGGTTGCCTGAGTGAGAGCAGGCGGCTGGGCTCTCGTGTGGGAGATCAGTTCACACTGCAAATTATGGTTGTCATCATTAGTAGGCCCTGCTGGGACCAGGAAAGTTGTTAGTGCTGGATTTACAGGCCTGCACCACCAGGCATGGCTGGGTCATAGCTGTTTCGAGAACACTCCATTAGCTGCAGGGAAAATACAAGGAATATTACCCTCTCAATATCTACAAAGGGGTTTTTTTTTCCCTACCTAGTAGATTGTACTAGGAGCAGATGGGTTGAAAGCAGAACTGTTATTCATCAATCACTGACATAATTTACCTCAAGATTTAGAGGAGAGCAAAAGAATAATATTGATAAAATTTTCATTTTAAAAAATTCGTTGAGGGGCTAAAGGAATAGCATAGTCATTAGAGCACTTGCCTAAGGCCCTGACTCGGATTCCCCTGCACCACGTAAGCTGGGTGTGGTGGTGCACGCCTATAATCCCAGCACTTGGGAGGCTGAGACGGGAGGGTTGCTGCGAGTTCAAGGCTAGTCTGAACTACTGAGAGCCAGTCTCAGAAAAGCATTGTTTTTGTTGGTATTAGGGATTGAAGCCAGGGCCTTCACACCAAGTCCTGCCTCAGCCTACCAGAGTATAGTGACTGTAGGCAGCTCACGTTGAGATCTTTTCTTTTTCTTGAGACAAGATCTCACTCTAGTCCAGGATGGTCCTGAACTCACTATGTAGCCCAGTCTGACCTTGAATACAAGGCAATCCTCCTACCTCAGTGCTGGGATTACAGGTGTGTGCCACCACTCCCAGTTCATCTGGTGCCCAGGGATCAACTCACAGCCTTGAGCTTGCTATGCAAGTGCTTTAACAGCTAAGGTATTCCTCCAGCCCTCATATTGAGATCTTTAAAAAATCCACTGAGGTGTTTATTGACCAAGCTGTATAATCTGTAGGTCATGGATTTTCTCAAATCTTTTACAAGCTACTAAAGGAGAACTGACCTTGATTAGTGAAATTAGAATGATACCAAGTATAAGAGAGCAGTAGCCTAGTTTACTTATCATTTTTTTCGTTGCTGGGGATGGAAACCAGGACCACAAGTGCTGGGTAAGAACCCCACTTCTGAGCTGTATCATCAGCCCTTATTTATTTTATTTACCTGTATTTATTTATAATATAGTTGAGTAACTTTTTTTGAAATTATTAAATGCATGCCTTGTCATAATGTTGCAAGATGGATGGAATAGGACATTGAAGCTTATGCAGGAAACAGCTTTATTAGTGCTGGTGCTGGCACTGGCCAAGGGCAATTAATATCCCAAATCTGAGCCCAAAATACAGGAAGATTTTTTTTTTCTTATGTAATTTTGACTTTGTTGTCTCCATTGTATGGTAACAGGTAGTTGTAATTGTCTACTTTAAAGGTGCTGGGCAGTGATACTAAAGTTATAGCTTAAAATTACAAGGGGTATTTAGAGTTACAAGACAGCACTAGAGTGAACATATGTAGTTTTTGTTTTGCTACTGACAAGGTCACGCTGCCTGCTGCCACTGATAAGGCCATGTTGCCTCATTTTTCTGTTCTGGTAGGAGCAAGTCCAGGCCCCTACTACATTTCTCTCTCCCTTTAATGCTTGGACCCCTCCTTGGTCAAAGAGCATCATCACCTTGATGTAGGGGCCCACATCTCCCCGACGTCATTATATGTATACCTTTTTTCTCTCAACCATTGCCTCAGTGAGGCTAGTAATGGATTTTGTAATTAGGGGACTAGGCAAGGTAAGAGAAAGCAGATTTCCAGGAGAGAATGACATCTATCAGTCTTGAACCTGCTGAAAGTTGAAACCTGACTGAACAAGTGGTCAGGGCTCCAGCCCTTTCAAGTTTGAACTGGGATGTGGGTGATTTTTCTCATTTGATCTATGATTTTTTCTTATGACTTTGACCTTGTCATCTATTTATAAGCAACAGTGAGTCAGACTAAACTTTTCACAGACTCCTTCAGAGGCGAGCAAGCAAGCAAATAATCTAAAACCAAGAATTGGGGTAAATAGCATTTCTCATTTTGATCTGTTAACAACATTTCTACGCTCAAGTTAAGTTTAATGTTTTGACTTTGGTGACGTAATAACAAAAATGGAATTAACAGTTGTTAGATGTTGAGCTGATCAGTGATCTTTAAATTATTCCTCAAGCTTTAAGTGAATATGTAATTGTAAAGAAATCACTTCTACTAAAGCTATATATTTAACAGTTCCCTGGTGTTTAAACTGGCAGTGGGGCTAGAGGAATGTATCAGTGGTTGAAGTGCTTGGCACTAAGTACCCAGGTTAAGTACGTGAGTTCAATTCCCCAGCACCATATAAGTTGGGCGTGGTGGCGCATGCCTGTGCCTGCAGTGTCAGCACTCCAGGAGGCTGAGACAGGAGAATTGCAATACCTCACTTGCTTTCAAGGAAGATTTGAAAGCTGTGCCTGGTGGCGCAGGCCTGTAATCCTAGCACTCTGGGAGGGCGAAGCCTAGGAAGATTGCAAATTTAAGCCCTGCCTGGGCAATCTGGCAACTTAGCCAGACCTTGTTGAAAAATTTAAAAAATGGGCTGGAGATGTCGCTCAATATGAAGACCCTGGGCTTGATCCCCAAGACAACAACTAATTTCTTGAAGAATATTTCATGGTTTGTTAAGACAGATATTAGAACCCTTATAGAATAAAGGGCTATAGTAATTGTGCCAAGACTGTGGCATAAAATTAATCCTGAAATTTAGTGTTTCTCTGTGTCCTTTGGCTTCCTAGCAGCCACAGGAATGTAGGTTTATGGAATGGATTATGTAGTTTTATTTTTTTACTATACTAGAGATAGAAGCAGGGATGTTCTACCCCTGAGCTACAGCTCCAGGTCCTCCTTACCCCTATTTCTGGCCTCAAACTTAATTTTCCTGCCTCAACTACCCAAGTAGCTAGGATTACAGGCATACTCCACCACTTTAGCTCTTGTATTATGTCTATCTGTCTGTTTTTGAGCCATGGTTTAGTGCTAAGGTTCAAGCTGGTTCTGAACTCTGCATAGCCCAGGCTGGCTTCAAACTCACTGCAATTTTCCTGTCTCACCTTCCCTAGTGCTGGAATTAATAGATGTGTACCACCATGCCCAGCTTATATAGTGCTGGAAAGTCAAACTCTGGTCCTTGCACTTGCTAGGCAGGCACTTTAATGGCTGAACTATGCCCTCAGATCTTTGTTTTATTTTCATAAAACTTATTGACAGATTTCCAGGTACAAAATCTTAAAAAATTTGTGGGTTAGATCCTTAAATTGTGATGTTGAGTAACATTTTAAAAGTGTAGTAACAATTTTGTGGGAGTTTTTTGTGGTACTGGAAATCCAACACCCAGTGCCTTTGCACTGAACTATATTCCCAGCTCATTTTTAATTTTAATTTTGAGGCAGGGTTTTGCTGAAGTGCCCAGGTTGGGCTCAAACTTGGCAATTCTTCTGTCTCAGCCTTCTTAAATGCTGGGATTATAGAAATATGCCATCAGGCCCCAACAGTGGTTTTTGTTTTTTGTTTTTAATATTGACTAATAGCTCAAGAATTTGTATAGGGAAGTAGGATACCACGGTCTAATAATATTTTTGGTCTGTCTTGAAAATAAAATTTTAAATGCCTAGAGAAAGAGATAGTTAAGTCCATTCCTTATCCTGTCTCGGATCAGTTGTAAAACTACATTTATGTATTAAATCCTAATCAAAGAACTTAACTCTAACCATTGACTATCTGAAAAACAAGACAGTAATACTTAAAGAGGAACCATAGGCCTCTGGTACCAAACATAGAGTGCAAAGTTGGCCTTACTGGAAATTACTGTGCCTATTCAGGTACAGGCCTGTACCCTATTGTAATCCCTGGACTTGGGAGGCAGGAGGGGTGTGAGTTCAGCTTACTCTTAATACTGTGACCCTGTCTCAAAATAGAGGTAAGCCACTATGTCAAGCAGCCCTGCAGAGGTCCACAAAATTGTCACTCTTGACTTGGCAAATGTGGCTCAGTGATAGAGCATTGATTGTCTAGCATGTATAAGGCCCTGTGTTCAAAATCCAATATTGCAAAAGCAAACAGATGATCCCTGTCATCAAATTCTCTGTTACAATCATTCATGCCCGATGTATATTTCAAGTTGTGATTCTACATCAAACCAAATGTTGAATGCGTATCTAGGAAAAAGTGTGAGTAGATTTGTCAAAACCTTTTAGAGAAATATTTGCTCTTGACTCTAATGTAGAACCAAAAGTGAATTATCTCGCAAAGGATAAAAATCATTCTCCTAAAATTTCCCCATAAACAGGTTAGCAGTCTAAAATCAATAGAAGCAACAAGCATCTTAATCCCAAGGGGTATTCATTCATCCTTCCTGATATATTTGCACTGACTAGTTAAGGGTACTGATGAGCTAGTCCTTGCCTTGAAGGAGTTTGCATCCTGAAGCAGGTCATGGTGGTGCATATTTGTAATCTCTGGAGGCAGAGCCTAAAGGATTGCCAGTTCAAGGCCAGCCTGGACTACATAGCAACCCTGTCTTAAGGAAAAAAAGGAGTTTACATTCTAGTGGATGAGAGAGATGACACACAAGTACATATATAGTAAGGTAATGTTGTGGTTTGGATCTGGAGTGTTTTTTTTTTTTAAAGCCTCATGTTTTTATGGATACTGTGTACTGTTGGTATGGCTTGAAGGGCCAGATGCTTGGGGCTTGACCTGGGAGGGGCGTGTGCTGGTTTCGCCCTTTTTTCCAGACTGGCCTCAGTTCTGCCATGTTGCTCTGAGGATCTCTGTCTCCCGGAGCACCAGCCCTGGCTCTACCTCTAGCTGCGGCCCTACCATGTGATTCAACCATTTTTCAGCCACCCACCCGTGAATGGACTGAGACCTTCTGGAACTGTAAGCTGCAATAAATCTTTCCTCCCTAAGGTGTAGATGTCAGGTATTGAATCACAGTGACAAAAAAAGTAACTGAGACAGGTAATAACAAATTGTGAAAAGTGTTCTGAATGTAATAGCTAGAGTAATGAAGAAATAACTGGAGAAGGTAACTTATGGAACATTGTAGACATGCAGAAGTAGAAAAGTAGTGTAATGATTGGTAGTCCCTCTTCCACCATACACTCACTACTGAATTTATTTAGAAGCAAATGCAGATATTATCATCTGTATATGTTTCAGTAGCTAATATTATCATGCCAAAAATTAACAGTAATCCCTTAATATCAAATAACTAGCCAGTGTTCATTTTTCCCTCTCATAATTTTTCTTGGTTTTTTGTTCTTTTTAGTTTGGATTGTATATGCATAAGGCCCCTACGATGGAATTAGTTGATGGTGATCTTTTTTTTTGGGGGGGGGTGGATGGAATCCGGGGTGTTCTACCACAATGCCTCATCCCCAGTTTGTCCGTTTATTTATTTATTTATTTATTTATTTACACAAAGCCTCGCTCTGTTGCTTGGGTTGGTCCTGAATGAAATCAGTGTGTAACCCAGGCTGGCCTTGGACTGATGGCAGTCCTCCTGCCTCAGCCTCGGAGTGCTGGGATTACAGGTGTAAGCCTCCATGCCTGGCTCTATGTGGTGCTGGGGACTCAAACTTAGGACTTTACACTTGCTAGGCAAGCGTTTTCACCACTCTGCCATTCCTCTAGCCCTCCCCAGACCTTTTTTAAAAAAGTTTCTGAGACAGAGTCTCAGTAAATTGCCCATGCAGGCCTTAAACCTGGCCATCCTCCTGCCTCAGCCTCGGAGTAGCTGGGATTACATATATGTACCACTGCATCTGGTTGGTTGAGGATTTTTAAGTCACTTCTAATCTTTTTGTTTGCTTTTGAAACAGGGTCTTGCCGTGTAGTCTGGGCTAGTCCTGAACTCACTATACAGCCCAGGCTGGTCCCGAACTCCTGTCAGTCCTCCTGCCTTCCTCCTGTGTACTGGGATTACAGACTTGTACCATCACACCTGGTTCAGTCATTTTTAACCTTACAGGTTAGGATTTGAGGTTCTGCCAGGGGAGCGCATCTACTTATATATTCCCCTCCATTATTTTTTTCTTTTTTGGATAGGCTCTTGCCCTGCAGTCCAGGCTGGTGCTGAACTCACTGTGTAGCCCAGACTGGCCTCGAACACACAGTAATCCTCTGCCTCTGCCTCAGGAGTGCTAGGATTATGGGTTTGTGCTATTACTGTGTCTGGCTAATTTTTTTATGTGGTGCTAAGTTATCGAACCCAGGGCCTTCCACTCAGCCCCTCCTATACCCTTGACTGAGGAACAGTCCTCCTCTACGGGGAAAGGTTGTCCTCTTCATCAAAGCCCACAGGTTTGGGGTGGGTAGGAGACACACGTGGAGTGGTGAGGTAGAAAGGGGATACCCACCTGGCCAAACACCAGATCAGCCAAATCAATCCCAGTGATCAGTGGGGTAACAGATGTTGCTGCCAGATCATCCTCACATCCTAGACGTATCATTTGATAAAATGGTCAGTGAAGAAAGATATTTCTATTGGACACCTGAAATACGAGTGAGGAAATTGGCGGGAAAGCATTCCAAATAGTGGGAAGAAGTAGACAGATCGAATTGGGAGATGTACTCAAAGAAAGCACAGGAAGAGAGCAGCTAGGGAGAAAGGGCTTCGGGATGAGCTACTTTCAATGATGTGCTGCCTCCTGCACTAAGGAGGCAGATTCAAGTAATAGTTAAAAATGGAGGCTCTTGGCTGGGGATATAGCTCAGTGGTTAAAGTGCTTGCCTAGCAAGTGCAAAGCCCTGGGTTTTATTCTCCAGCACCACATAAGCTGGGCATGGTGGCACATGCTTGTCACCAGGGAGGCTGCTATAAGAAGATTGCTGTGAGTTTTAGGCCAGGCTAGACTACAGAGTGAGATCCTGCCTCAAAAAAAATGAGGCTCTCCAAGTTCCCTCATAGTCTGAACATAGCTTCTCAGAAAATAATACAAATTAACTAGTCTCACAGAAGTCTTTTTTTTTTTTTAATACTTCCATAATCTCAGGGTTTTTTTTTTTTTTCCTGGTATTGAGAGTTGGAGCTCAGAACCTTTTGCACTCAGCTACATCCCCAGCTCCTTTTAAAAAATATTTTTAAAGACAGGATCTCAGTATATTGCCTGGTCTGGCCTTTTTCTTCTTGTTTTTTTTTCTGAATTTTCTCCTAGGCTTGCCTTAGACTCACAAGCCTTCTGCCTCAAGAGTGAGGATTACAGACCTGCACCACTGTTCTCAGCTTTAGTTTTGATTTTGAGACAGGATCTTATTAAGTTACTAAGTTGCTAAGTTGCTCAGCCTGGTTTGAATTTGCTATCCTGCCTCAGCTTTCCAGAGGTGTGGGCTTTTTTTTTTTTTTTTTAATTGAAACAGTGCCCTACTCTATAGTCTAGGCTGGTCCTGAACTTACTATATGGCCCAGGCTGACCTCAAATTCACAGCAGTCCTTCTGCCTCTCAAGTGCTGGGATTACAGGAGTATACCACCATGCCTAGCTAATTTTATGTGGTATGGGGGGAATCAAAAACCCAGGGCCTTGAGCATGCTAGGCAAGTGTCTAAGCACTGAGCATGCCCTCAGCCCTTCCTGAAGATTTCAGATACAGAGTGCTATACCATTCCTAGAATTAGGAAAAACCCAAATATGTGTTTTGCATTGATTTTTCAAAAACAACCACAAAATTGTCTGCTATGAAATTGAAGTTATCCCTCTGATCCTAAACCTGCTTGTCATTTTCCTGCAGTCTGCTAAACATGCAATACTTTGAGAGTAATGCTGTGGGAATCGAGGGACTGTGAATGAAGGCTTAGGTCATTTTGATTGTCCCTTCGATCTTGTATCTCGTATATCCTATAAATTGTGAGGTAATTAAATTCTGGCAATATTTCCTTTTTGAGTTTCTACATACATTAATTTTTTCTTATGGCTATACTAGCTAAATAATATTCCTGTAGATTGGCTAGAAGCACACAGCAACTTATTTGAAAAATGTCTGTTTTGTTTGTTTCGTATTTTTTTCTGATATAGTCTAACCTTCCCACTCACAGGGATTTTTAGTTGTTATTTTGTTATGTGGAAGATTTATTTTTATTTCATTACAGCAGAAACTGACCTGCTGTTCTTAGGAATAAAATAAAAATAAATAGAAACAACGAACTCCAATCTTACTAAAAGTTCAATAATAGCTACTTGGACTGGAAAGGAACAGATGCTGCCTCATCAGCTTGGTGCAACAGAACTGCCTTTACTGGTGCTTTTTAATTTTAAAGATAGGGTCTCATTCTGTGGTCAGGCTGATCCTGAGTATACTTTGTAGCCCAGGCTGTCCTTGAACTCACGGCGATCCTTCTGCCTCTCAGCCTCAGGAGTGCTGGGTTACAGGTATGTGCCAGCATACCCAGCTGGGGAATTTTAACCCAGGGCCTCACACATGCTAGGCAAGCCCTGTGACCACTGTGCTATGCCCCCAGCCTCCTTTGCTGACTCTGATAAGTTTCTTTCAGGATGGTCCTTAAGTTGTGTTTGAGGAGAGAGGATTACAGGTAAGAGTAATCTGATAGGTGTAGACGGTTGGTGGTTCTGAAGCTTCACAAAAGATAGCAGTGAAACACATAAAAGTGTGGATCTTTTATTTTTATATTGCCTTTGGTTTTGAATTGAAGATTTTGAATGTTTAGTAGATTTTATTAGGCATTCTGATCTTTTGGCATATTTACACACATACACAACCTACCTTACTGTGACTAGAAGATTTTTTTTTTTTTTTTTTGAGACAGGGTCTCACTCTATTGTCCAGGCTGCTCCTGAACTCACTGTGTAGCCCAGGCTGGGCTTGAATACACAGCAAATCTGTCTCGACCACCCAAGTTCTGGGATTATAGGCGTGCGCCACCATACCTACCTTATGTGGTGCTGGGGAATTGAACCTAGGGCCTTGTGCTCTCTAGACAAGTGTTTTAACCACTATGCTATTCCTTCATCCCAGTTACCTAGGGGATTATTTGGGAAAATGAGTCCACTTTGTAGTTTCACTGAAGAGTTGATTGACTGACAGACAAAATCTCACTCTATATAGTCCAGGCTCTCCTGAGCTCACTGTGTAAGCCAGGCTGACCTTAGCCTTTTGAGTTCTGGGGTTATAAGTATATAGTCCAGGCTCTCCTGAGCTCACTGTGTAAGCCAGACTGACCTTAGCCTTTTGAGTTCTGGGGTTACAAGTATGTGCCCCCACACCTAGATAATTTTTACGAGGTGCTGGGAATTAAACCCAGAGCCTTGTGCATGCTAGGCAAGCGCACTGACCACTGATCTATGTCACCAGCCCCACTGAATAGATTTTTAGTCCATTCCTTTTTGTGGGAGGCACTACTGGGGATTGAACCCAAGGGGACTTTACCACTGAGCTATATATACCTAGGCCCTAATTTTTTTTTTTTTTTTAGATTTAAGTTTTTCTTGGTAGGGACACATGTATTGATGTTGAAACTTTTGTCATATGGTAAACTATAGCCCCCCTCCATAATTAACGTCCTATGGAACTTTAGCGAATAAAACTTAGTGACGAGACCAGAATACTGTTAGCACAAAATGAGTTCAGCAAAGGGGGGACAGGGGCGTAGTTCAGTGGTTACAATGCTTGCCTACCGTGTACAAGGCCCTGGGTTCAATTCCCCAAGACCATGTAAAAACTGACTGGGTGTGGTGGTGTTCACCTGTGATCCCTGCACTCCTGAGGCTGAATTGCTGTGAGTTGAAGGCCAGCCTGGGCTATGTAGCAGCCACATCTGTTTTATTCATGATTGAATCCCTAGCACATCGCACAGTGACTAGCATGTGAGGATTTAGTGTTAAGTGAATTAACCAGCATGGTAAAGGGGGTGCTGTCTTCTAGAAAGCATCATCATAGCGAAGTAGTGATGAATTCCTTATTCATTCATCTACTATATTCTACTTTGGTTATTTACGTATTATGTAATCATAAATGTATATCAAATTTGTTTTCACATCACATAGCCCCTCCTGCAATTATGGCCCTGTTATTTGTGACTAGATTGAAGTTAGCTGGTCAAGTTAGCCAGTCTTTGTCATGCCATGTCTGTCAAACGCATAAACTCATAATATTCCCGTAATACACTTGAGTAAACTGAAGCAAGTCACCACTTCTGGTACAGAGCATCCTTCTTGGGATCTCCTAAAAAGTCCCAGGGATTGATACACACATGTAGCTGTGACCAACCCACAGCATAGTAGAGGGACAGCTATATTTTTTAGAACTTACTAAAGTGTAGTACTTGGAAATCTACTAATAGTTTTACATTGTCTTTCTTCATTTTAGTGTTGAAATTGGTGAAAGTGTACGTGGAGAAGATGTCTACATTGTTCAGAGTGGTTGTGGTGAAATCAATGACAATCTAATGGAACTTTTGATCATGATCAATGCCTGCAAGATTGCTTCAGCCAGCCGGGTTACTGCAGTCATTCCATGCTTCCCTTATGCCCGGCAGGATAAGAAGGATAAGGTAGGAGCAGAATGTTTAGGAACAAAATCTTTTTCTTTTCTTTTTTCTGTGCTGGGTTTCAAACCTAGGACCTTGTGAATGCTAGGTAAGTGTTTTGTCACTGAGCTACACCTACAGCCTATAATTTTTTTTTTGAAATGGAGGAAACAGGACCATTTCTCCAAGTTACAAAAAAAATTCCTAAATGATGAAATGTATATTTGCAGAGTGTTTTGTATTGTTTTGTTTCGTTTTATTTTATTTTATTTTATTGAGACAGGGTCTTACTCTGTAGTCTAGGCTGGTCCTGAACTCACTATATAGCGCAGGGCGGCTGAGAACTCATAGCAATCCTCCTGCCTAACCCTCCTGAGTGCTAGATTACAGGTGTGCACCACCACACCCAGACTGTATGGTGCTGAGGATTGAACTTAGGCCCTTGTACTTGTTAGACGAGTGCTATAACCACTGTGCTATTCCTCGAGCTCACTTTTTAATTTTTAGACAGCATCTCACTAAGTTGCCCAGGCTAAACTCAAACTTGGTGATTTCCCTGCCTCAGGTTCCCAGAACTCTGGGATTACAGGCTTGTACTGTCAGGACTGGTTGGTATTTCTAATTGTGTCTCTAAGATTATACACCAATTTGGTGGAGTAAAATATTTTATAAGGTATAATAGATCATCTAATTTGAGATGTTGTGTGCCTGTTCCCTTAGCTGCTCTGGAGACAAGATTCCTTTAGCCTAGGAGTTCAAAAGCAGCTGGGCAATATAACAAGACCCTCCGTGTTAAAAAAAAAAAAAAAACCAGATATTATGGTACATGCCTATAATCCCAGTACTCTGGGAAGATGAGGCAAGAGGATCACAAGTTTAGCCCTTTCCAGACAATTTAGTAAGATCCTGTTGGTGCAAAGGACATGGGTTCAATTCCTAGCATGGCAAAAAAAAAAAACCCAGCAAAAACAAACACATCACCCCCAAAATTATAGTGGATCATCTCAAAGTGTCATAAAATTGGGATGCTGGTTGTATCTCTTCATAAAAATTTGGAAAACTGAGGACATAGCTCAGGGTTAGAGCACTTGCCTACTTACTGTACAAAATCCTGAGTGTGATCCCCTAGCACCACATAAAAATTAGCCAGGCAATGGTAGCAAACCCTATAATCCCAGCATCTGGGAGGCTGAGGCTAGAAGAGTTGCAATTTCTTACTTTTATTTTATAATACTGGGGTTTGAACTTAAGGCTCTGTCACATTCACCAATGTCCCCAGTCATGTTTTATTTTGGTGGGCTTGGTGGTTCATGCCTGTTATTCTGGCAGTCTGAGAGGTTGAGGTAGAAGGATCACAAGTTTGAGCCCAGCTTGGGCAATTTAGTGAGATACTGTCTCAAAAAATAAAAAAGGGCTTAGAGATACAGCTCACTGTGAAAGCCCAGGGTTTAATCTCTAGTCCAGAGGGTGGGGAAGAACACCTGATTAGACTGGAAATATGCACATTAAGCATGTGGAACCAGGTGTAAACATGTAATCCCGGTACCTGAGAGACTGAGGCAGAAAGATGGTAATTGGATGCTAGGATACATAATGAGACCCTGTCTCCAAAGGAAAAAAAAAAAAGGAAAGGAAAGGAAAATGAAAGCTATGAAGGTGTTTTCATTACTGAAATATATATGCTGAGTTGGAATAGTGATGACCCACTAAATATTTGTTCTATCTTATGATGTCAAAGTCCTGGCCACGTCTTTTCCTCTGAATTTTCTGGAAGCATAGTACCTGAACTGTATTAGCTACATGATAAGTCAACATTTCTTGAGCAAATGAACTTTTCTTTATTCCTCCATGTAGAGCCGGGCTCCAATTTCAGCCAAGCTTGTTGCGAATATGCTGTCCGTGGCAGGCGCGGATCATATCATCACCATGGATCTCCATGCTTCTCAAATCCAGGTATCAGTGGGAGCTAAAAATGGGGGTTAGGAGGGTGGGCAGGGTGGACTGATTGATGCTGCTGAAGGCTGCAATGGAGCCCAGAACTGCCAAAGAACTCAAAGTAGACCTTGCCAACATTTTCCAAGATACTCCCTTACGCTTAGTTCATGATGTCAGTCATTGTGCAGGGTAATTAGGCTGCCTGTCTGGAGTTAAGGGAAGACCAAAGACTTCTAGGATCAAATCAAGTCTAGCTTGAATGGTAGTGTTTATACTTACTAGCTTTCTAACTTAAGGCAAGTTATTTCTCTAAACACACACTTTTTCATTATTGAATGGAAGGTCGGATATTAAGTTCATAATATAATGTCTGGTCTGTGATGCATGCTATTTAGTAAATGAGAGATTGTGTCATGATTATTCTCCTTGCATATTGTCTTAACAATAGAGCCACGGGGGCTGGAAGAATTGCATAGAGGTTGGCTCTGAGTATGATTCCCCAGCACCACATAAGCTGGGTGGGTAGCACACACATGGAGGCTGCGGCAGGAGGATTGCTGTGAGTGTGTGAGTTTGAAGCCAGCCTGGCCTCTACATAGTGAGTTCAGGACCAGCCTGGGCTACAGAGCATGACCTTGCCTCAAATGAGTGAATAAATAAATAAATAAATAAATAAGAGCCACAGACATTGGAACCTACTTTGAATCGTAAACCCAGAGTAAGGGGAATAGAAGCCATTTGTCTTGTGCTATTTGAAGAACCTCTTGAATTATTAGCATTTACTGAGGTACATAGGACCAAGAATTATACCCCATATATATAAAAGTAACAACTTGAGAAATACAACTAACTTGAAAAACTAGAATTGGAGCACCGATCTCCTGACTATTATATTCAGTGTGACCATGTATTATAAATAGCTGCTTCTGTTTATAGACCACAGCATCTCTAATTGGTTTTCTAGTTAGAGCAGCTCAACATTGAGCAGCACTTATACAGCAGCATGGATTAACTCTTGAGTCTATATGTTGACCAGACAACTCTCCTGGTCTTGGTTGGACTCAGCTATTCATAAGGGCTCACTCATGTTCTTATGGTCATTTGTAGGGTGGCTGAAGGTGGTTTTGCTAATCTTGGCTGGAAACTCTAAACCAACATTTGATGAGGTCATTTTTACAGTTTACTAAGCCTTCCCAATTAGTTTGAATGTTGCATAAGGTATTCTCTGTGCAAATTATTACTTTTTCTGTTTGAGCCATTTATAAATGGAAGAGAAGGAAAATGAAGCAAGACTGACCTAGCTTCTTTCTCCAGGGCTTTTTTGATATCCCAGTGGACAATTTGTATGCAGAGCCAGCTGTCCTGAAGTGGATTCGGGAGAATATCTCCGAGTGGAGGAACTGTACTATTGTTTCGCCTGATGCTGGTGGAGCCAAGAGGTACAGTTGAAATCCGCACCGTATTGGAAACATTCAGTTATATAACGAAGTGCTGCTTTCTATCCAAGTGGCAGTTTTTGACTACTTGAGAATGGATGTACAGTGGATGGGATGTGGGTTGTATATAATTTACTTTTCATTTACTGGCCTGAGTCACTACTAGGAAGTCAAGATGGAAAAGGGGATAGTCACAATATTGTGGGCTTGACTGTAACATTAGTAACGTAGCACTACAGAGCCAACAGCACTGCTGTGTCTATCAGATAGGGTCGAAAATTTGATCTTCTAATGAAAGGTAGCTGCTTTTTAACCCAATATAAATGGATGGGCAAGCTTTTACACACCTCTTATAATGTTGTTGGTTAGACCATTTTGATCCTTGGGATTCAGCAATTAAGCAGGAAGGAAAATAAAGTGGAATTTTCATTTCAAGCCAAGCCCTTGAAAATTTGAAGCAAACTCACTCAATTATAGTGCTTTGGAGCTTCCTGGTGCTTGATGATTTCATTCAAAAGTATGACGTGTGTTCTTGTGGAAATAAAATCCTACAAAATACAGATGGTTAGGGAAGGTTAATTCAGAATTATCTAAAAGTCATTCAAACTTTCACTGAACATTTCTCAACAAATTATTTCAGTAACTTAAAGGAACTGCCAAGCCAAGGACTTGTTCTGTTAATCCAGCCAGTAGTATGGCTTGATTAAGTTCCGTGTCACTAGTTACCATCTCTAATAGTAGTGACAGCATAAAAACCATCCCTGAACTGGAAGTTGTCATACTAGTTGTCTTAGATAATATCTTCATTCACATCTTTCCAGTATATTTAGGAAATAGTCATATTTAAAATACTCAAGCAGATTTTTCCAAAGTTAGATATTGGAAAATTGTTTTCAGCAGACTTTAAACTTCCAGTGATGGAGTATTTTCCAAGTGTCTGTCTCTATTGTCTGGTGATTTGGAGAGTGACGCAAGAGTATGGACAGTTACGTTCCCTAGCTCCTGTGTGCTGTGTTGGCCACAGAGCATAGGTGGTTTGGAGCACGAGGATCCATCACACATTTGTGTTGGATAAGTGGGCATTCCAGACAAATTGTGAATGTGCCAAGCAGGAATGGCGAGCACAAGGTATAGTTTGTTTCAATAAAGCTCTGAATGTTGCCCAGATTTGTGGTTTAAGCCTTGTTATATGTGACAAATTCTCCCCTACCCAGCAAAACTCCAGATGCATGGCCATAGTCAGGGGAGACAGGATGTATGCTATACTTTTTGAACAGTGTTACATTTAAAAAGAAGACAAATCTCAAAGCAGCGTAGGCCTCTTCACTCAAGACTAAGTTGGCTCCAAGGAAGATGGGCACATGTCCACTGTCATTTATAGTCAATGGCTTTCTGCTTGAGTGAATTTCTGTGGTATTTGGTCACTGTCCTACCATCTGGTGTGGTTTGTGGTATAGTAAGAAAAATAAGAATTCTGTTTTGATCTGGAGATAACTTTGGGCTCTGCAGTGAGACGCCCGGTTGCTCTGCTTAATTGGTATGACGTTCTAGCCTTCATAAAAGGAATTAACAAGTGTGATGTCCAGGTGTAGTTGACACTGACAGTTGGTGAATGTTTTGCCTCCATCGCAGAGGAACAGCGAGGGCATGGGCATGGGATAGCTGAGCACCGGTTCTCTCCTGGAAGCCTTAGGTTCCTGTCACAACACCATTATAGGTGCTTTTTTTTTTTAAGTCACAGGTATTGTACAATAGAAGTCAGGGTGATCTGTACACTGCCAATATTAGTTAATGAGGTCTTCTTTCTTTCCATCTTCTGCCAGTACATTAAACAAATGTACCTTAGCATCTTTATATTGCTTCTCAGGACTGGGCTGGTGTCTGTTGATCTCCTACCCAGAACAAGTAATCATCTAATTTTGAGTAATATACGCCTAACCTAATACAGAGGCCTTGAGCCATAAAACCTGGCGTGTGGTGTTTGCTTTAGAGATGTCCATGCATGATAGTTGCTTTCTTCCAGACCTAGAGACTGTTTGTTTTCCTCCCCAGAAAACCAGCCTTTCTGTTATTGTGTTCATTTGTTTGTTGGGTAATGCTGAAGATGGAGAAAAAACCTTGTCCCCCACCCCCTAAGAGGTTACACTCATGTGTGTTTAACTTTGAACATCCCTGTCATGCAGAGTGACCTCCATTGCAGACCGGTTGAATGTGGACTTTGCCTTGATTCACAAAGAACGGAAGAAGGCCAATGAAGTGGACCGCATGGTGCTGGTGGGAGACGTGAAGGATCGGGTGGCCATACTTGTGGATGACATGGCTGACACATGTGGCACAATCTGCCATGCAGCTGACAAGTGAGTGTGGAGTGGCAGGGCTGATAATTAGAAGTAAAAAAACCAAATGGGGCTGGAGGAATAGCACAGCGGTTGGAGCACTTGCCTGGCAAGCACAAGGCCCTGAGCTCAATCCCCCAGCACCACATAAGCCAGGTATGGTGAAGCACGCCTATAATCCCAGCCCTTGGGACGCTGGGATTGCCACTAGTTCTCAGCCACCGTGGGCTACATAGTGAGTTCAGGACAAGCCTATATCGCAAATCTAGACCCTGATTCAAAAAATAAAATAGTAGTAAAAAGCTAACCAGCTGTCTGAATGCCATCCACCCGTTGATTGTCTTTATAAATTAATTGAATTAATTTGGCAGATGCCCTGTGAGAAAGTACCACACCACATGCCATTAGACTTGGAAAAGAGCCAAATTTCAAATACAGTTTTTACTGAGGGCCTATTACTTTGCACCATTGAAAAAGTCCAAAAAAATCATAGCATAGTTGAAGTGATGTCTATATAACAAAATTTACCATTTTAAACTTTTTTTTCTAATTTGAGGCAGGGTTTTACTAAGTTGCCTAACCTGGCCTCAAACTGGAGATCTTCCTGCCTCAGCCTTCTAAGTAGCTGGATTATAAGTTTGTACCACCATGCTCGAATCACATTTTAACTATTTTTTTTTTTTTTTTGAGATAGGGTCTCACTCTACTCCAGGCTGGTCCTGAACTCACTGTGGAGCCCAGACTGACCTCAAACTAATGGCAGTCCTCCTGCCTCAGCCTCCTGGTTATAGGCATGTGCCACCACACCTGGCTTATGTGGTGCTGAGGAATGGAACCTAGGGTCTTGAGTTGGCTAGGAAGGAGCTTTAACCACTGAATTATTCCTCCAGCCTATATTTTAACTGTTTTTGAGCATATAGTGGAATTAATTACATTTACAGTGACGTGCAACCGTTACTACTATCTGTTCCCGTATTCTCTCGGCCCTTTTATTTTTGAGACAGTGTCTACATTTGTAGTCTGGTCTGGCCTCGACCTTTCAATAGTTTTTTTTTTTTTTTTTAACAAGTTAAGATAGAAATCTGTAGATATGAGCAGACAAGGGTTGTATTGTCATTTATGTTTTATCTAAGCTGAAAACCTTGGTCTTACTAGTTGAATGTTTACTTTAGCTACTACTCTTGCCTTTTTTTTTTTTTCATTTTGGTGGTACTGGGGGTTGAGCCCAGTACTTTCATACTAAACTACTTTGCCAGCCCACTTTTAGTTTCAGCATTTTTTTTTTTTTTTTGAGACAAGATTTTGCTCTGTAGTCCAGGCTGGTCCTAAAACTCACTGTGTACCTCAGGCTGACCTAGAACTCAGGGCAGTTCTCCTGCCTCAGCCTCTTGAGTGCTGGGATCACTGGGATTATAGGCATGTGCTACCACACCCAACTATTTTGTGGTGCTGGGGTTTGAACCTAGGGCCTGAGGCTTTGTAAGCAATAACTATGCCCCTAGTCCCTTAGCTGCTACTTTTTAAATCCATATCACTTCGCATCTGTTTCCTGATAGTTCTGATTGCTTCCTCATTATCTCTCCAGTATCAGTCAGTAATCACCTCCTCAGGCCATCTTTCACATTACTTGTGCACATGTTAGTCTTTCTAAATATATGGTTAGGTTTCGTCCTGTCCTGCAGAATGTTAAATGGCTCTGCACTGCTTATACTTATAATTCAAGCCACTATGGATGGTATTGTTTCTCACAAATATTTTAAAATTGCTGAGTGTCTGTGCCTGGTACTATAGTAGATGCTAAAAATGTATGTGCGTGCTGAATCAGTCCTGGCTGGGTCCTCAGCTTTACACTTAAAATCTATTTCACCCTTAATCCTTAGTAATAAGATACTACTAATTGGTATGCAAATCATACCCTGAAATCTCATGGCTTAACATAAGCAAATGCCAATCAATGTGAGTATTTCTGGTTGTACTCATTTTCAGAGACCTGGTAATTTTCAGTCTTGTGATACTGCATCTTGAACGTGTGACTTCCAAAATTACTGTAGAAGATATTCCCATTTTGTTCAGCCAGAAAGAGAAAGAACACTGAGGATCACCACTGGAAGATTAGCCAGAAAGTGGCTTAGTGCATACTTTTCTTCCTTGATATGGACCGAATTGTGGCTTCTCAAAATTCATGTGCAGAATTCTAACCCCAAATGTGATGGTGTTTAACGATTACCTTTGGGAGGTATCTAGAGGGCAGAGCCTTCATGATGAAATTAATTTGCTCATTAGAAGAAAACAGGGCTGGAGGAATAGTTCAGGGCATAGAGCCCTTCCTTGCCTATCAAGTGCCAGGCCCTGGGTTGGATTCCCCTGCACAACATAAGCCTGGGGTGGTGGTGCACACCTCTAATCCCAGTATCCGGGAATCTGGGGCAGGAGGGATGCTGTGAGTTCAAGAGCAGCCTGGACTATGGAGCAAGACCCTGTCTCAAAAAAGAAAACACTGGTAAGCTTGCTGCCAAGCTCATCCACGTGAGTACAGGAAGTCACGTGAATGCACAGCAAGGTGGTAGTCACCTAGAAATAGAACAGAGGGCTGCCTTATCTATATATTGATCTTGTTTTGTTTTGAGGCAGGGTCTAACGCCATAGCCCAGGCTGGTCCTGATCTCACAGTGGAGCCCAGGTTAGCCTTGGACTCATAGCAATCCTCCTGCCTCAGCCTCCTGAGTGCTGGGATTACAGATGTGTATGTGGTGCTGGGGAATTTTGTGGTGCTGTGGAATCAAACTTGGGTACTTACTGCTTTATTTAGTGCTTGCTAGGCAAGTGCTGAGCCATTCCTCCAGCCCAAATTTGTTTTCAGAGACAAATTCTCAGTCTAGTCCAGGCTGGTCCCAAACTCAGTGTATAGCCCAGGCTGGCCTGAAACTCAAGGAAATCCTCCTGACCCAGCTTCCTGAGCACTGGGTTTACAGTCGTGCACTACCTACCACACCTCACTTACGTGGTGCTGGGGAAATGGAACTTCGTGCCTTGTGCTTGCTAGGCAAGTGCTTTGACCACTGAGCTGTGCTCCTCTTTTGGTTACTTATTTGTTGCTGTGATAAAATACCCGACATCCACAATTTAAGGAAGGAAAGAAGAAAGATTTATTTAGCTCACAGTTTAAGATGGTCTCTCACACACAGTCCAGGCTGGAGAGCTGCTCACCCCGATGCAGACAAAATCTAAGGGAAGCAGGAGCAAAGGCTGAGCTTTCCCAGGAAGAAGCTGCAACAATATTTTTCTTCCTTCCTTTACTTGGTGCAGAGCTAGCTGCCTATTCTCCTTTTCAAACAGGGTGAGTGCCCTTCCCTCATTTCCTGGTCTCTAAGTCAGTAACAGTATACCTGCAAGCTCTGCCTTGGTTCCTCAACACATTGATACATTCCCTCCAGGTTAAAACCCCAAGCATCTGCTCCTTCCAGCCAAGCTCTGCCTCCCAGGAACACACAGTTCCAAATACGTGAGCCTTTTGGGGGACAGTTGCTATCCAGACCACAGCAGCCCCCACTCCCTATACATTGTTCTTGGACTTGCCAGTCTTGGTCCAAAACGGAGAAAAAATGTTTCTGCTCAAGTTACACAGTCTGGTATTTTGTTATGGCAGAATAATATTTTCCCTCCTAGCTCAGATTCTCTAATGACAAAGAGGACTAATCCGGAGCGACTCTTTTTCCTCTAGACTTCTCTCAGCTGGAGCCACTAGAGTTTATGCTATCTTGACTCATGGAATATTTTCTGGCCCTGCCATTTCTCGCATCAACAGTGCATGTTTTGAAGCAGTAGTAGTCACCAACACCATACCTCAGGAGGACAAGATGAGGCATTGCTCCAAAATACAGGTGAGGATGAGATCCTTCCTTACCAAGATTCTACTAAGTGTTTAAAAGATGATTACATGTGTAGAATTAGGTATCTAGGCTCTGAAATTTTCCTTCTTTGTCTTAAGTGGTTTTTTTTTTCTTTTGCATAATTTGGAATTGAGCTACATCCACAGCCCATTTTTAGAGAGAGTCCCATTAAGTTGTTCCTAAGTTGCCCAGGCTGGGCTCAAACTTGTGATCTTCCTGCTTCGGCCTTCCAGTGTGCTGGAGTTACAACCTATGTCACCAGGCCCAAGAGCTTATGTCTTGTCCAGTCTTGTCTGAGACCAGATCTTGTTATATATCTCCAGGCTGGCCCTGAACTCAGGCCTGCTTCAGCCTCCTGAGTGCTAGGATTACAGGGGTGTACCATCGTACCCCACTGTTGTTTTTTTTGTACCCAATTATTATTCAGATGTTTATTTAACTTAGGTGAATATCTTACAAATTATAAATTTTATTTTTCCCACTATTTTTATTAATATACATATGTACTACATAGTGTTCCCACTGTTGGTTTTAAGGTATCAGTCTGTCACCAGAATCTGTGATCTAAAATTTAAAAACCTGTTCCTTTGTTGGATCTCAGAACCTCTGGATCATGGAGCCTAGGCACTCTCAGTATTCTGATGCACATTAAAGTTTGCATGTTCATGCTTAATAGCATTTGTTTGTCTCAACCGTTGGTCCCT